>BDMB01000257.1:4846-18563 GCA_016859785.1 Macrotyloma uniflorum
TACGCTTGCATATATGGTCTTTCTTTGTTTAGAGGTAACCTGCATCACAAATATATTATTTTAGGTCCCCTTTATTATTTTGGGTCCTTAAGGGTTAGTATTCATTCTCGAGTCCTCTAGCAGTTAATTCTTTGATGGTATCCAAACATATTTCCCAAATGGAACACCTACATGTTTTATAAAGCATTTATTAACGGTATGACCATATTTCATGCAATAAAAACATTTAGGAGTAGAAAATGCTGATTTATAAGTATTGGGTTGAAAATGGTTTACAGAGGATTTTTGAAATTTTGTTTGAGAAGATGCTTTTACAAAAATTGTCTTTTGTTTTTCCAAAGTTTTCTTAGAATTAAAACCAAGCCCAGTTTTTCTAGAAGATTCTCTTTGGGAATTTAAAATAGTATCAAGATGCATGCTTGATTTTGAAAACCTAGAAATTACTTTTTCAAGACTTAGTATTTTGTTTTGAAAAGTTTCACAGTTTTCACAGCTTTTCTCTTTTGAAGTTGTTTCTAGATTTGTTTTCAGAAACTCATTTTCTTTTTCCACTTCTTGCAATTTATTTTCTAGAGATTTAAAATTATTTTTTAAAGAACTATGTTTCTTTGATAAATCATCAAAATTTTGAAACAACTCTTGAAAAGCTTCATGCAACTCATCATAGTAGTCTACAGATTCAGAATGACTTACCCGTGAAGATGTTTCTATGTCATCATTTGCCATTAAGCAGCTATTTGCCTCCTCTTTTACTTCTTTCTTTATTGCAAATGGACACTTGGATTTTGTTTTACCTAGTTTGTTGCACCCATAACATAAGCACCTGTAGTTTGTAGAAGAAATGTCTTGATTCTCATTTGCCATTAAGCATAGGTTTGCTTCTTCTTCCTCTTCACTTTCACTGGATTCACTTTCAGAGGTTGTTGATGCATTGTCTTCCCATGCGATGTAGGCTTTCTTTTTCTTCTTGAATATTTTCTTCCCTTTTCTTTTTTCTTTGTCTTCTTTCTTTGCATAAGGACATTCTGATTTGATGTGCCCCACTCTATTGCATCCAAAGCACTTGAAGTTTATTGTGGAGTTATTCTTCTCCTTCTTCTGAATTTGATTCTTCTTTTTGTTCTTGAGAAACTTGGAAAACTTTTTCACCATTAAAGAAAAATCATCATTATCGGACTCACCTTTATTTTTAGTGTCTGACTTTTTAGTCTTGAATGCTAGGGTTTTCTTTTTGTAGTTGTCCTCTCCATTCTTTAATCTTTGCAATTCAAGTTCTTGCTCTCTAAGCTTTCCGAATAAGGTTGTCGTTTCCATTTTGGTCAAGTCTCTTGATTCAGTGATGGCTGTCACTTTTGGTTGCCAGTTTCTGTCCAAAGACTTCAATATCTTTGTGTTGAGTTCTTCCTTGTCAAAGCTCCTTCCCAAGGCTTCCAGATGATTTACAATGTGTGTAAATCTAGTCTGAAAGTCTCCTATGCTTTCGTTCGATGCCATGGTTAGAAGTTCGTACTCTTGTGTCAAGGTATTCTTCCTTGCACGCTTGACCTCTTCTGTACCTTCATGTGTGACCTCTAGTGTGTCCCACATTTCTTTGGCGGTCTTACACCTGGAAATCCGGTAAAATTCACTCAGAGTTAGTGCAGAAACAATGGCATTCCTTGCCCTTACATCGTATTGTGCCCTTTTGTTTTCATCAGGAGTCCATTGTAGAAATTGCTTTGGTGTTGAGCCTTCAGCTGGAGTTGTCCTTGGCACGAACGGACCGTTTTGAACCGCATCCCAAACTCCATAATCGAGAGTCTGAAGAAAGATCTCCATCCTTGCCTTCCAGAATGGGTAATTATCCCCTTCAAAGAGTGGCGGTCTGTTGATCGACGCTCCTTCCCTGTAGATCTAGTTCTGCATAGACATCTCACAAGATCGATTAGAAGTATCTTATCAAACCTGGCTCTGATACCACTTGTTGTCAAGTGGCATCAAGAGCGGGGGTGAATTGATGTTAAAAATGAAACCTTTTAATTTAATTTCCTCAAAAATTAATTCTCTTGATTATTAATTGTCTTAGCAAATAATTAAATACGCAATGGAAAATTAAATGAGATAAGGGAAAGAAGAGACACCCAGAATTTATACTAGTTCGGGTTATACCTTAACCCTACTCTAGTTCCCAAATCACCTCAAACCAGAGATGATTTCCCACTCTTTATATTTTAATTCTTCACAAATTACAACCACCAATTACCAGTGAAACCCGTAAAAAGAGAAAATTAAAATACTCACTATCTCTTGAATCCACAAGAGAATACCCACACTTACTTGAGTCCCACAAGGAAGTGAAAACCTTCCTTGAATCACACAAGGAAGAAGACTTGTCTCCTCTGAACAGCCTTAGAGGAAAGTCAGAAAACAAAAGATAAATATCACCTGAATGTGAGGATATCAAAGTTGTAGCACTACTCTACTCAGGGTTTCTCAAAAATCCTTCAAAGATGATTTTCTTCTGAAAATAATATTCTCTCTTTGATAAAAATGATAGTCTTGTGACACAGTTCAGGAGAGCAAAAAGATTCAAATGAAAACGTATATATTGAAACTCATTCAATAAGAATCAAATATATAATATTTTTCTACTATTTTAATTTGAAATAAGATGCACAGAATCACCCTCCAACGTTCAGAATCATATAAAATATATCTCTATATTTTCGGAGGATTCTATGCAACGTTCATAATTTTCGAAAATCCTTGAACATAATCGATTATCTAAATTTATTAATCGATTATCCCCGTGCTAAAAAACTTTTCAAAGCCACAGATAATCGATTATACAATCGATTATTCCAGAGATGCATATTTTCCAAAAAACTCATAATCGATTATGTAATCGATTAACACAAAAGCATATTTTCTAATTTCATAAATGTAATCGATTATCTAATTGATTATTACAGAAACACAAACTTTTTCATTTTCACAAGGCATAATCGATTATCTAATCGATTATTCCAGTAATAAAAACTTGTTTTCCAAAAACCCTATTCCATAATCGATTACTCAAAACACATAATCGATTATAGTGTTTGAAAAAAGATTTTATAATTAATTGAATTTTACTTTGAGAACCTTCTGAGCAGAGTGATGTTTCCTTTTTGATTCTCACTTCTAAATCTATTCTAAGGTCTTCTTTGATCCTTTATTTCCTTCTGGTCTTGATATCTTGAATATTCTTTAATGATAGCAATCTCCTTCTATGATAACATTTTTATCATTCATTCTTTCTCTCCTGAACTGAGACACAATACTATCATTTATCAAAGGGAGAATATTTTCTTGAGAAGAAATCATCTTTGAAGAAACCCTGAGCAGAGCTGTGCCAAATTTTGATATCCTCACATACAGGTGATATTTATCTTATTTTTCTGATTTTCCTCTGAGGCTGTTCAGAGGAGATAAGTTTTTCTTCCTTGTGTGATTCAAGGAAGGTTTTCACTTCCTTGTGGGACTCAAGGAAGAGTGGGAATTCTCTTGTGGATTCAAGAGATAGTGAGTATTTTAATTTTCTCTTTTTACATGTTTCACTGGTAATTGGTGGTTGTAATTTGTGAAGAATTAAAATATAAGAGTGGGAAATCATCTCGGTTTGAGGTGATTTGAGAACTGGAGTAGGGTTAAGGTATAACCCGAACCACTATAAATTCTGGGTGTCTCTCTTCTTTCCCTTATCTCATTTAATTTTCCGTTGCGTTTTTAATTATCTGCTAAGACTAATTAATAATCAAGAGGATTTTTTTTAAGGAAAATTAAATTGAAAAAGGCTTTAACTTTAACAACAATTCACCCCCCCCCCTCTTGATGCCACTTGACAACAGAAGAAAAAACGGAGTATAAACCTACTTAAATAATAAAATTTCAGAAAAAAAATTAATTGATAATACTTTGAATATCTTATAAAACTTTAAATTAAATATTTTTTAATCATAAATGTAATATTTTATTTTTAAAATAAATAAAATAATTTAATTATTTATTTTACTTAATTAAAATATTTCGTTAATTTAAAAAAATAAAATTAAATAACTGGACAAAAAATAAAACGAAACTGGTAAACAAAATAATGTTAAATTAATATAAAATAAGTAAAAAATTAAAATTAAAATTTTATTATTATTAATAAATTAAATTTAATGTTTAGAAACTCAATCTAATATAAATAAGTAAAAATTATTTATTTTTTAATTCTCAATTTTAATGAGTTTTAATGTTTAATAGAAATTTTAGTTAAAATAATTATTATCACAATTAATAATTTATGAAAATAATATTATTATTTTAATATGATAAATTAATTATTATTTTAATAATTTATAATATTAATTATTATTATTATTATTTTAATGTCACATTTTTTTTCATAATTGTTAATATTTTTATGTCGTTGCTACACACTAGTGGGTTGTTTCTTATTGTAGAGGAAATCCTCCATGAGAAGAAAAAAATAAGAAGAAGAAAAGACGGAGACAAAAGGAAAAAGAAGGAGAAAAAGAAAAAAGAAGTATAAACCTACTTAAATAATAAAATTTTAGAATAACATATAATTGATAATACATTGAAAATCTTATAAAAGTTTAAATTAAATATGTTTTAATCATAAATTTAATATTTTATTTTTAAAATAAATTAAATAATTTAATTAATTAAAATATTTAATTAATTGAATAAAAGAAAATTAAATAACTGAGAAAAAAATAAAATTAAACTGGTAAAGTAAATAATGTTAAATTATTAAATAATTAATAATTAAAAAATAAAAATAAAAAATTTAATATTAATAATAAATCAAATTTAATGTTAATAAACTCGATCTAATATAAATAAATAAGAATTATTGTTTTAATTCTCAGTTTTAATGATTTTTAATGTTTAATGAGAATTTTAGTTAAAATAACTATTCTCACTATTAATAATTTATAATAATAATATTATTATATTAATATCATAAATTAATCATTAGTTTAATAATTAATGTTAATTATTACTATTATTTTAGTGTCACAATTTTTTTTCGTAATTATTAATATTTTTATGCAGGTACTACATCCTAGTGGGTTGTTTCTGTTTGTAGAAGGAGAAACCCTCCACGAGAAAAAAAGAAGAAGAAGAAGAAAAGACGGAGACAAAAGGAAAAAGAAAGAGAAGAAGAAAAAACAGAGTATAAACCTACTTATATAATAAAATTTCAAAAAAATATATAATTGATAATACTTTGAAAATCTTATAAAACTTTAACTTGAATATATTTAATCATAAATATAATATTTTATTTTTAAAATAAATAAAATAGTTTAATTATTTATTTTACTTAATTAAAATATTTAATTAATTGAATAAAATAAAATTAAGTAACTAGGTAAAAAATAAAACGAAAATAGTAAACAAAATAATGTTAAATTATTATATAATAATTAAAAAATAAAAATAAAAAATTTAATATTAATAGTAATCTAAATTTAATGTTTAGAAACTCAATCTAACATAAATAAATAAGAAATTTTTCTTTAATTCTCAATTTTAATGATATTTAATGTTTAGTAAAAATTTTAGTTAAAAAAACTATTGTCACTATTAATAATTTATGAAAATAGTATTATTTATTATTTTAATAATTAATAATAATAATTAATATTATATTAATGTCACAATTTTTATCATAATTATTAATATTTTTATGCATATGCTGCATCATTGTGGTTTGTTTCTTATTGTAGAGGAAATCGTCCACGAGAAGAAAAGAAGAAGAAGAAGTAGAAAAGACAGAGACAAAAGGGAAAAGAAGGAAAAAGAATAAAAAACGGAGTATAAACCTACTTAAATAATAAAATTTCAGAAAAACATATAATTGATAATATTTGAAAATCTTTTAAAAGATTAAATTAAATATATTTTAATCATAAATGTAATATTTTCTTTTTAAAATAAATAAATTTTTTTAATTATTTATTTCTTAATTAAAATATTTAATTAATGGAATAAAAGAAAATTAAATAACTGGGCAAAAAATAAAAGAAAACTAGTAAAAAAAACAATGTTAAATTATTAAGTAAATATAATAATTAAACAATAAAAATAAAAATTTTAATATTAATAATAAATTAAATTTAATGTTTAGAAACTCGATCTTGTTACCAATATTTGAAGACTGGACAACTCTACACAAGAATTGAAGGGTTTTAATAATGATCAAGAAAATCAAGAATGAGGATAAGAAATTCAAGAATCAAGATTAAGGACATCAAGAAAATTCAAGATTGAAAGCAAGCTCAAAGATATAAAGACTTAGTTTAGAGTTAGGAGTGAATGTTATCAAAAGGTAATCATCACTCTGCTCAGAGTATTTTTCTCAAGATAATTATTTTTTGAAAAACTATAAAAATCACTGGGATAATCGATTATACATAGAACATAATCGATTATGTTTCTGGAAAATATTTTAAAGTAATTTTGATTCGGCATTAATCGATTAAGTAATCGATTATGCTCTTTTTGAAAAATAATGCTTGCGCTAATAATCGATTAGATAATCGATTATGCCCTTTTGGAAAATCAAGCATGCGGCAATAATTGATTATATAATCGATTATGTGTTTTTGAAAATAACAGGCTTGCGGCAATAATCGATTATGTAATCGATTATCTATTTTGAATATGAAACTATTTCTCTCGGTGATAATCGATTATGTTAATAATATAATCGATTATGTTCAAATATTTTTGAAAAATAAACGTTGTTAAAAATCCTCCTAAAATAAAGGAGAATCTTTGACTGAATCTTTTGAACGTTGTGAGGCTCTGAACAGATAAATGATTTGATTTCGAATTTAAAATAAAATAAAGAATATTTTATTTGAAATATTTTGATTATTTAATAAGGGTATCAGGGTTTTTCAGAATACAGAATTCATACGCTTTCTTTGACATTTTCTCTTCTGAAAAGCTTTATACTTTTTCTTTGAGTATCCTGAGCCACAATATTTTAAACGTTTTGAAAGAAAAAATATTTTACTGTGCATTCATCTTTCTAAGAAAAATCTTGAGGATACTCTTGAGCAGAGCCGATACTACATTTTGGAAGCGTCACTCCAGGTGATATCTTTTTTATTCTATACATCCTCTGAGGCTGTTCAGAGGAGGTGTTTTGTCTTTCCTTGTGCGATTCAAGGAAAGCGTTTCATTCCTTGTGTGATTCAAGGAAGGTGTATCATTCCTTGTGTGACTCAGGGAATGGTTGATTATCTCTTGTGGGTTTTCAAGAGATTGTGAGGTATAATCTTTAATTTGTATTTTTACATGTTTCACTTGGGATTAGTGGTTGTAAAAATTGTAATAAATTAAAGATATAAGAGTGTGGGATCATCTCAGGTTGAGGTGATTGGGAACTGGATGTAGGGTTAAGGTTTAACCCGAACCAGTATAAATTCTCTGTGTTCACCTTTCTTCCCTTATCTTTTAATTTTTCGTTGTGCATTATTAATCTGCTAGACTAATTAATATCAAGAGGAATAAAATTTGAATTAAATAAGAATTAAAGTTTTAATTTTTATAACATCAATTCACCCCCCCTCTTGATGCCACTTATTGCTAACAGATCTATTATAAATAAATAAGAATATTTTTTTCATTCTCAGTTTTAATGATTTTTAATGTTTAATAGAAATTTTAGTTAAAATAACTATTGTCACTATTTACTTAAATAATAAAATTTAAGAAAAACATATAATTAATAATACTTTATAAAACTTTAAATTAAATATATTTTAATCATAAATATAATATTTTATTTTTAAAATAAATAAAATAATTTAATTATTTATTTTACATACTTAAAATATTTAATTAATTGAATAAAATTAAATTAAATAACTAGGCAAAAAAATAACACAAAACTGGTAGAAAGAATAATGTTAAATTATTAAATAAATATAATAATTAAAAAATTAAAATTAAAATTTTAATATTAATAATAAATTAAATTTAATATTTAGAAACTCAATTTATAGAAATAAATAAGAATTTTTTTTTAATTCTTAGTTTTAATAATTTTTAATGCTTAGTAGAATTTTTATCTAAATAACTATCGTAACTATTAATAATTTATGAAAATAATATTATTATTTTAATATCATAAATATATTATAATAAATTAATTATTATTTTAATAAGTAATAATTATTAATATTTTTATGCAGGCGCTAGGAGTGTTAAAAACCAAACTGATCCAAAAAAATAACTTGCAAACCGATCCAAAAAAACGAAAACCACTTTAAACCGAACTTGTTTTGCGTTTTTTGGATATACTTTTTCTTAAACCGCATGGTTTTGTTCGGATGTTGGATTTTAAATATAAAATCGAACCGAACCAAACCAAACCACTTATTATATTTAAATATAAAATTATATTTTTAAAATTAAATAATAACTAATATATATATATATATATCTTAAATTTTTTTATTATATTATTTATAAGAAAATATAAAATATTCTTTCTAAATTATTTTTTTATTATATTATTTATAATAACATATATATATATATATAATTTCTTTACTTTTTTTTACTAGTTATATAATTTTTATTTTCTTTTTAATTTTTATTTTTTTCAGATTAAATTTTAAAAAATATTTTATTTGTGTGAATAAAAAAACCATAATTTATTAAAAAAATAATAAAAATAATACCCAGGTACAATATTTGTATTTTCATCTATATTTACCCAAGATAAGTGGTGGTGCCGCCACTTGAATCACACTCAAGATAAGGCTAAGAGAGGGTGAGGAACACTCACAACACAAGCTGAAAATTTCTCATAATATTTCTCATAATATTTATTTTCGAATTAAAATAAAATAAAAAAATTATTTTAATTGAAATATTTTGATTATTTAATAAGGGTATCAGGGTTGTTCAGAATATACATTCGTACGTTCTTTCACTCTTTTTCTCTGAAAAGCTTTTATACTCTTCCTGAGTTTCTTGAGCCAAAAACTTTTATGTGTTGAAATTGAAAATAGCTTTTCTGTGCTTTAATCTTTTTGTGAAAAGACTTGAGGAAACTCTGAGCAAAGCCGGTGCTACAGTTTGGAAGCGACACTCCAGGTTATATCTTTTCATATTCTATACATCCTCTGAGGCTGTTCAGAGGAAGTGTTTTTTGTCTTCCTTGTGTGGTTCAAGGAAGGATTTTCACTCCTTGTGGGACTCAAGGAAGGGTTGGTAATCTCTTGTGGGTTTCAAGAGATTGTGAGGTATAATCTTTAATTTTGTATTTTTGCATGTTTCACTTGTGATTAGTGGTTGTAAAAATTGTGAAAAATTAAAGATATAAGAGTGTGTGATCATCTCAGGTTGAGGTGATTGGGAACTGGACGTAGGGTTAAGAATTAACCCGAACCAGTATAAATTGTTTGTGTTCTTCTCTCTTTCTCTCATATTTTAATTTCCGCTGTGCTTTATTAAATATCTGCTAAGACTAATTAATTCAAGAGGCTACTTGATAACATCTAGTGGGTTGTTTCTTGTTGTAAAGGAAACCCTCCATGACGTACACAAAAAGAAAAAGAAGGAGAAGAAGAAAAAACGGAGTATAAACTTACTTAAATAATAAAATTTCAGAAAAACATATAATTAATAACACTTTATAAAACTTTAAATTAAATATATTTTAATCGTAAATGTAATATTTTATTTCGAAAATAAATAAAATAATTTAATTATTTATTTTACTTAATTAAATTATTTAATTAATTAAATAAAAGAAAATTAAATAACTAGGCAAAAAATAAAATGTAATTGGTAAAGAAACTAGTGATAAAGTATTATGTAACACCCTTCTACCCCAAAACGTTTTAATTAATAAATATAAAATTTCTGAAAAAGAATTCAAGTATATTTTCTTCATAAATAAAAATTACAATAAATAAAGAAAAAAGATTTCAAAATAAAACTTTTACTATGAGTCATATTGCCAACTAGAACAACGGCGGTAGACTGTGAATTAGTACACCCAGTAAGTTCCCAGGAAAGAGAGGTAGGTCACTACGGACACTCTTAAATATCAAGTCTTTCCTAGCCAGAACGTTCCTAGACAGACACCCTCACACCACTACTGTATATCCAGTAACAATAATAACTCTTTAAGGATATAGAAAATCAAATAAAATTTTACTAGGCATTGAAATAGCCTTTATAAGTTCTTACTAACAAAATATAATAAACTTTAAATAGGCTTCTTTCAAATAAATAATCTTTATATTCCCCGACTTCACACCTAATCAGAGCACTTACAAAATCAAGGCTTAGGAGACTTAGCTTTCTCATTCAACTCTTCTTTGTCCTTATCACCGACATGTTCACCTATAAGAACATTTAACCCAAACAAAACACCAACCACACAAATAGAAGAGTGAGGAATATATCTCACATATGTTAGGTACATATAAGAAAAATAGGTAGACTAATCACACACATCACACACACAAAAGGCATCACACACATCAATACACACTCAGTCACAAACTTAAATGCTTTAATGCTCTTATGCTCTTATCTCTAAATGCATGTGGTACCATCGCAACGCAAACGCAAATGAGTAATCCAGGAGGACATGTACCGGATCTAAGGACCCTATCAATCCACTCTCACTAGAACGAGTCTAACAGGAGCCAGTCGGGATAGTATAGCCGGCCGTGGTGGCCCTTCATTTCAACTTTCAAATGAGGGGTTCCCTGCTCTAAAATCCCCAAGGTCAAGGTAGAAGACCATAAAGACCCTCCTTCATAGATCGCATCTACTCCCAACAAAAGTATGAATGAATGAATGAAATATGATCACACAAATGCAACACACAAATGCATAACACATCTCGAATGACCAAGCATAACTTGGATTTTACCCTGCTAAGCCTCTGCTTAGACTTCACAAATGACCAAGAATAACTTGGATTTTCACACTGCTAAGCCATCGCTTAGACTTCTCAAAACACACCACAAACTCACAAACAACGCAATAACTCATGAGTCTCTCAATACTCTACTGAAATTTCACAATATCACATTTCACAATCCAATTACAATCACAATACATCACCAAATCACACATCACATAACTAAATAGTTTAATTATAACTTTTTATCACATTTCAACCAGTATCTCCGGTTATATTTAAATGTTGTTGTAAAAGAAGAAAACTATGAGTAAGAAAAGTGGTACGTGGCGTTGTTATACCAGAATGCATCTTAGACCTTCAAATTTCCAGCCTATATATCTTGTTTATATATACACCAAGATAACAACTTGTAATAAAAACAACAACTTATAATAATTTATAAACACAACAACTTATAATAATTTATAGGATAATTCCCTCAAATTCATATTGAGGACTTATGGTTGACTCAAAATAAACAATCCTCTGAGGCTTAGGGGTTGCCTCTCTACCCAAAATCCTCATATGCATCCCATATGCGAGACATTCCCCACTCCCCCTCTTACCTCGAATTACGCTATGCGAAGCTTTTAGATGTTATGCGCCCAACTCCTCACGTGTCGCCTCCGGTCGCCTCCTCTAAGGTTTTTCCCAAATGTTAGGGAAATTTTGGAATGAAGAATAGAAAGGGTTTAACGCCTATTTATATAGGTAGAGTCGGACTTTTGAAGAACAGGTTCAATTAATAATATCTTTCAAAATATTAACAAAATTATCTTTCTAAAATATCAATAATCTCACAATATCTTTAATATATTAATAATCTCCCGATATATCTTTTATAATAATTTCATATCTTTCAAAATACTAATAATCTCACAATATCTCTTTAAATACTAATATCTTTTAAAATATTAATAATTTCACAATATCTATTTATAACCAAATATTTTATTTTATAAGATATTTTATTTTATCTTCTACACCCAATTATATTTTATTTAATTAAATAATTACGTTACAAATATTATATTATATATTTCTTTCTCAAAAATTGGGATGTTACAATTTAAATAAATATAATAAGTAAAAAATTAAAATTAAAATCTTAATATTAATAATAAATTAAATTTAATGCTTAGAAACTCAATCTAATATAAATAAATAAGAATTTTTTTTAATTCTTAGTTTTAATAATTTTTAATGTTTAGTAAAAATTTTAGATAAAATAACGATCGTCACTATTAATAATTTATGAAAATAGTATTGTTATTTTAATATTATAAATAAACCATAATAAATTAATTATTATTTTAATAATTAATAATTATTAATATTTTTATTCAGGTGCTGTATCCTGGTGTTGTTTCTTGTTGTAGAGGAAACTCTCCATGACGGAGACAAAAGAAAAAGTATGGAGAAGAAGAAAAAACGAAGTATAAACCTATTTAAATAATAAAATTTCAGAATAATATATAATTAATAATACTTTATAAAAGTTTAAATTAAATATATTGTAATCATAAATGTAATATTTTAGTTTTAAAATAAATAAAATTAATTAATTATTTATTTTACTTATTTAAATTATTTAATTAATTTAATAAAAGAAAATTAATTAGTTAGACAAAAAATAAAACGAAACTGGTAAAGAAAATAATGTTAAATTATTAAATAAATATAATAATTAAAAAATTAAAATTAATATATTAATATTAATAATAAATTTAATTTTATTTTTAGAAACTCATTCTAATATAAATAAATAAGAATAATTTTTTTTAATTCTTATTTTAAATGTTTTATAGAAATTTTAGTTAAAATAACTATTGTCACTATTAATAATTTATCAAAATAATATTATTATTTTAATATCATAAATATACCATAATAAATTAATTATTAGTTTAATAATTAATAATTATTAATATTTTTATGAATGCACTGCACCCTCATGGGTTGTTTCTTATTGTAAAGGAAATCCTCCATGACAGAGTGTTATCACAGAAGGAGATTGTTGTCATTCTGCTCAAGGATTTTCATAATGATCAAGACTATACTGTACAAAAGTGTTCAACATATCAAGATCAGAAGCAAGCAAAGAATCAAAGAAGACTACTAGATTAGATTTAGTAGTGAGAATCAAAAAGGAACACAACTCTACTCAGAAGATTCTTAAAAGTAAATTTAATTATTATTAAAATTGTTTTCAATACACAATAATCGATTATGGACAGATTTTTTGAAAAGCAAATTTTTTGATACGGCAATAATCGATTATATAATCGAATATGCTTTGAGAAAATGGAAAAGCATGTGATTCGGCAATAATCGATTAGATAATTGATTATACCTTTGAAAATAGAAAATGTGCCATTCGGCAATAATCGATTACATAATCGATTATACCTTTGAAAATAGAAAATGTGCCATTCGGCAATAATCGATTACATAATCGATTATGAGCTTTTTCAGAAATTGGTACATGCGGTGATAATCGATTACATAATCGATTATGAGCAATTTGGAAAATATGACATGCGGTGATAATCGATTATATAATCGATTATTTGTGTTTTTGAAAAGCTTATCAACGCGGTGATAATCGATTATGTATTTAATATAATCGATTATGTTCGTGAATTTTCGAAAATTATGAACGTTGCACAGAATCCTCTGAAAATCTTGGAAAATCTTTTCTATAATATTCTGAACGTTGGAGATGATTCTGTGTAT
>BDMB01000257.1:20128-33482 GCA_016859785.1 Macrotyloma uniflorum
GATGTAAGGGCTAGGAATGCCATTGTTTCTGCACTAACTCTGAGTGAATTTTACAGGATTTCCAGGTGTAAGACCGCCAAAGAAATGTGGGACACTCTAGAGGTCACACATGAAGGTACAGAAGAGGTCAAGCGTGCAAGGAAGAATACCTTGACACAGGAGTACGAACTTCTAACCATGGCACCGAACGAAAGCATAGGAGACTTTCAGACTAGATTTACACACATTGTAAATCATCTGGAAGCCTTGGGAAGGAGTTTTGACAAGGAAGAACTCAACACAAAGATATTGAAGTCTTTGGACAGAAACTGGCAACCAAAAGTAACAGCCATCACTAAATCGAGAGACTTGACCAAAATGGAAATGACAACCTTATTCGGAAAGCTTAGAGAGCACGAACTTGAATTGCAAAGATTAAATAATGGAGAGGATAGCTACAAAAAGAAAACCCTAGCATTCAAGACTGAAAAGTCAGACACTGAAAATGAAGGTGAGTTCGATAATGATGATTTTTCTTTAATGGTGAAAAAGTTTTCCAGGTTTCTTAAGAACAAAAAGAAGAATCAAATTCAGAAGAAGGAGAAGAATAACTCCACAATAAACTTCAAGTGCTTTGGATGCAATAGAGTGGGGCACATCAAATCAGAGTGTCCTTATGCAAAGAAAGAAGACAAAGAAAAAAGAAAAGGGAAGAAAAAATTCAAGAAGAAAAAGAAAGCCTATATCGCATGGGAGGACAATGCGTCAACAACCTCTGAAAGTGACTCCAGTGAAAGTGAAGAGGAAGAAGAAGCAAACCTATGGTTGATGGCAAATGAGAGTCAAGACATTTCTTCTACAAACTACAGATGCTTATGTTATGGGTGCAACAGGCTAGGTAAAACGAAATCCAAGTGTCCATTTGCAAGAAAGAAAGAAGTAAAAGAGGAGGCAAATAGCTGCTTAATGGCAAATGATGACATAGAAACATCTTCACGGGTAAGTCATTCTGAATCTCTAGACTACTATGATGAGTTGCATGAAGCTTTTCAAGAGTTGTTTCAAAATTTTGATGATTTATCAAAGAAACATAGTTCTTTAAAAAATAATTTTAAAACTCTAGAAAATAAATTGCAAGAAGTGGAAAAAGAAAATGAGTTTCTGAAAACAAATTTAGAAAAAAATTCAAAAGAGAAAAGCTGTGAAAACTGTGAAACTTTTCAAAACAAAATACTAAGTCTTGAAAAAGTAATTTCTAGGTTTTCAAACTCAAGCATGCATCTTGATACTATTTTAAATTCCCAAAAGAGACTCTTCTAGAAAAACTGGGCTTGGTTTTGATTCTAAGAAAACTTTGGAAAAACAAAAGACAATTTTTGTAAAAGCATCCTCTCAAACAAAATTTCAAAAATCCTCTGTAAACCATTTTCAACCCAACACTTATAAATCAACATTTTCTACTCCCAAATGCTTTTATTGCATGAAATATGGTCATACTGTTAATAAATGCTTTATAAAACATGTAGGTGTTCCATCTAGGAAATTTATCTGGATACCAACTAAGAACTAATTGCTAGAGAACTTGAGAATGTATACTAACTCTTAAGGACCCAAAATAATAAAGGGGACCTAAAATAATATATTTGTGATGCAGGTTACCTCTAAACAAAGAAAGACCATATGGTATTTAGACAGTGGATGCTCAAGACATATGACAGGAGACAAAAGCAAGTTTCAGAATCTCAAGATAAAAAGTCAAGGCCATGTGACCTATGGTGACAACAACAAGGGAAGAATCCTCGGATCTGGAGACATAGGTGTTACTAAAAGCTTTGTAATACATGATGTACTCCTGGTAGAAGACTGAAGCACAACCTCCTGAGCATAAGTCAACTGTGTGACAAAGGTTTGAAAATAATCTTTGAATCAACTGGCTGCCAAATTCTTCATAAAGATTCAGATGAAGTTGCTCTAAAAGGTAAGAGATTAAATAACATTTATGTCATTGATTTGATTGAAATTGCATTTAGGGACATCCCTTGTCTGGTAGCAAAGGAAGAGGACCCTTGGCTATGGCATAGAAGGGCTGCACACATTCATATGCATCATCTAAGTAGACTAATCACTAAAGAGTTAGTAATTGGCCTACCAAAACTAGATTTTTTAAAGGATAAAGTTTGCGTAGCATGTCAAAAGGGTAAACAAACAAAAGTTTCTTTTAAAAGTAAAAATATCGTTTCTACTTCAAAACCTTTAGAGATGCTACACATGGATTTATTTGGTCCTTCAAGAACTAGAAGTCTTGGTGGAAATTACTATGCTCTTGTGATAGTTGATGATTACTCTAGATTCACATAGACATTTTTCTTATCATCCAAGAGTAATACCTTTGAAACTTTTAGAAAATTTGCCAAGGCTATTGAAAATGAGAAAGAATTGAAAATTAAATTTTTGAGAAGTGATCATGGTGGGGAATTTCAAAATGAAGCTTTTGAAAATTTTTGTACTGAATTAGGAATTTCTCATAACTTTTCTTCACCTAGGACACCTCAACAAAATGGAGTAGTAGAAAGAAAGAATAGGTCTTTGGAAGAACTTGCTAGAACAATGTTAAATGAAAAGGATCTTCCTAAATATTTTTGGGTTGATGCTGTGTCAACAGCATGTTATATTTTAAATAGATTTTTAATTAGACCAATTTTGAAACGTACTCCTTATGAATTATTTAAAGGAAGAAAACCAAATATTTCTCATATAAAAGTTTTTGGTTGTAAATGCTTTGTTTTAAACAATGGAAAAATTAACCTTGGAAAATTTGATTCAAAAGTTGATGAAGGCATATTCTTGGGATATTCTTTGACTAGTAAAGCATATAGAATTTATAATAGGAGAACATTACATGTAGAAGAAACTATTCATGTAACCTTTGATGAACAATTGGACCTTGAGGAAAACCCTCTTGAGTCAAGAAAGAAATTGACAGATACAGAAGAAGAGAAAGCAGCAGTGGAAAAATCTCAAGAAGAAGACCCTACACAGAAGTCATCTAGCAACATAGAAGAATTGACTAAAAGTCTTGAAAAGCTGTCCATAGATGAGCATCAAACAGGTAATGAACTTCCAAGAGAATGGAGAACTCCAAGAGGACTATCAATGGACAATATCATTGGAAGCATTGACCAAAAGGTAACAACAAGAAGCAGAATAAATAATTTCTGCATGAATGTAGCTTTTGTTTCTCAAGTGGAACCTAAAAGCATTGAAGAAGCATTAAAGGATGAATACTGGATCAATGCCATGCAAGAAGAATTAAATCAATTCAAGAGAAATGAAGTGTGGGATCCTGTACCAAGAACACCATCTCAACAGGTTATTGGAGCAAAATGGGTGTTTAGAAATAAACTTGATGAGAATGGTATTATAACAAAGAATAAAGCAAGACTAGTAGCTAAAGGGTATAGTTAAGAAGAAGGAATAGACTATGATGAAACTTATGCTGCAGTTGCAAGACTTGAAGCAATAAGAATATTGCTTGCCTATGCATCAATTATGAAATTCAAACTATTCCAAATGGACGTCAAGAGCGCTTTTCTAAATGGCTACATAAAAGAAGAAGTCTATGTTTGCCAACCTTCGGGATTTGAAGACTTTGAACATCCTAATCATGTATACAAGCTGAAGAAAGCACTCTATGGACTGAAGCAAGCTCCAAGATCGTGGTATGAAAGACTTAGCAATTTCTTGGTAAGTCAAAATTATCGAAGAGGTAAAGTTGATCCAACCCTATTCATTAAAGAATTTCAAGAACATATTATTGTTGTACAAATTTACGTTGATGACATAATTTTTGGATCTACTAACAATGATCTTTGCCAAGAGTTTACAAAGCTTATGCAGGGCGAATTTGAAATGTCTATGATGGGGGAGCTCACATTCTTCCTTGGGCTACAAATCAAACAATTGAAGGAAGGAATCTTCATCTCTCAATCAAAGTACTGCCTAGAGATACTAAAGAAATTTTCACTTGAGAGCTCTAAAGAAGCAGCTACTCCCATGGCAACATCATGCTATCTTGATCATGATGAGAAAGGTAAGATGGTTGATCAAACCAAATATAGAGGTATGATCGGATCCTTACTCTATCTTACTGCTAGTAGGCCTGATATTATGCAAAGTGTTTGTGTGTGTGCTAGGTTTCAGTCATCTCCTAGAGAGTCACATGTAATAGCTGTTAAAAGAATCCTTAAGTATTTAAAAGGAACTATAAATTTTGGACTTTGGTATCCCTCAGGATGCTTCCCTAGTCTAATAGGTTATTCAGACTCAGACTATGGAGGCTGTAAAATTGATAGGAAAAGCACTAGCGGTACATGTCGCTTATTAGGTTGTTCCTTAGTTTCATGGCACTCTAAGAAGCAAGCTTGTGTAGCTTTATCCACCACAGAAGCTGAGTATATAGCAGCAGGTAGTTGTTGTGCACAAATTTTATGGATGAAGCATCAATTAGAAGACTTTAATATCTATCTAGATCACATACCCCTTAAGTGTGATAGTACTAGTGCCATAAACCTTACTAGGAATCCTATCATGCATTCGAGGACTAAACATATTGAAATCAGACATCATTTCATTAGAGATCACATCATAAAAGGAGATTGCATAATTGAATACATAGATCCTAAAAATCAATTAGCTGACATTTTTACTAAACCATTACCTAGGAATAGATTCCTTGAACTTAGAAGAGAACTAGGAATATTGGATATTAATTCTTTGTGATCTTTGCTGATGTGTTGTGAAAATTGTTTGAAATAATCGATTATATGATCACCATAATCGATTATCTGGGTAGCTTTTACTGTGCTTGATTCGTAAATGACATAATCGATTATTTTCATAATATAATCGATTATCTGGGTTCAGATAATCGATTATCATTAAGCAATAATCGATTATGCACGTTAGACTTCGAAAATTTTTGATCAAACTAACCGTTTTTTCTTGAAAATTGAATTATAGACGTTATATAGCCGTTATCAAACGGTAACATTCTCGAAATTGCTCTCCCAAATCTCTATTTAAGCACAAGAATTGTATCTTCTCTTCACCTCTCTTTAAGCTTTCATCTATTTTCATCACTACCTTATTTCTTTGCTCTTGTTCTTCTAAATTGTTTTCCATGGCATCCTCATCTAATCCTAGCAGAAGGTTATCTAGGAGAAGACGTAGAGACCCTGTCTCTCCTCCTCAAGAGCCCGTTGTGGAACGCCCTCATGACTTGAGGGGCTGGATTTCAGATGAAGAAATTCATCCTGAGTTTATCCTAGACTTCAAATCTAGGAAAATGGTTCCTCCCAAACGCCTATCTCTTAATTTTTTCAGGCATGAAGGTTTTGAGTTTCAGGACTTACTACACGCACAAGGATTAAAACATTTTGTGGAGTTGGGACGCCTTAATGTAGGGGGAGTCTACTCAAATGAGCATTACTATCCCGACTTGATCCGCACATTCTACTGCAACTTGACCAGGGACAATGGCCGAGTCAAATCAAGAGTAAAAGGTATTGATATCTACTNCCACCACAGAAGCTGAGTATATAGCAACAGGTAGTTGTTGTGCACAGATTTTATGGATGAAGCATCAGTTAGAAGACTTTAATATCTATCTAGATCACATACCCCTTAAGTGTGATAGTACTAGTGCCATAAACCTTACTAGGAATCCTATCATGCATTCTAGGACTAAACATATTGAAATCAGACATCATTTCATTAGAGATCACATCATAAAAGGTATTGATATCTACTTAGATATTGATATTTGGCTGAATGTTGCTAAAGTTCCTATTCTTGATGATGGGATAAATATAGCTGTTGGATATGAAGGCTTCGATAAAATGGAAGTTTACAGGTCTTACTTGAAAGAAAATTATCAAGGCCATTTTAATTTATATAGGACAGGTCCCATGCGTGTCAACGAACGTCTACTGGCCTATGTCATAAGTTGGGTAATATGTCCTAGAGGTTCTAATCATGCCCAGCTCACAACTGAAGATTTGTTATTGATGTATGACATCAAAAATGGTTTGTCCTTGGATTGGCCAACCATTATAACAGACTATATGCTTAAGGCTCAAAGGCTTCATTCTCATCTACCATATGCCTTGTTTATTACAAGGATTTTGATTCACTGTGGTGTCTCTGTTGAAGGAGAGTCCTATGTTGCAATGGATAGCCACAGTACTATTGGAAGAAATGTCCTGAATAAGATGGGACTCCAACAGGTGGATGATGTGTGGGTTGCTCCTGCTGAGCAAGAAGGAGCTCCAGCTGTAATGGATGAAGACAGACCTCATCCTCCACAACAAGCAGTTCTTCCTGACCAGTATCTGCAAATGCTGGAAAATATTCAGAAATGGCAATTGGATTTTAGTGCTGTCTCTGAACAGAGGTATCAAGCTCTTCAACAGCAGTCTGCAAACTTAGATTCCTATGTAAGGACTAGCTTTGAAGAACTAAATACCACAATAAGAAGGAGTTTTGAAGATTTCTCACACCGCATCTCTTCTGTGGAACGTGAGTTGCGGGAGTCTCAAGATCAAGGACAGGATGATGATGACGTTTAGAATTAGGCTTCTCTATTTACCCTAGTTTCTTTTTTTTATTATGATCTAAGTAAAAAGGGGGAGAATATGACTAAGTGTTTTTGTGTGTTCTGTTTCTTATTTGATTTCTCTGATAAGATACTCTGGTATTGATCTGTGTTATTTACTGCTTATTCATTTAATCCTGGATTATTGAATTATTTCATAAGCAGGGGGAGCAATTATAAATTATACTAACAGGTACTAACAGTTTATAAAAGTCTATGATTTATTTCAGCACACAGGTACACTTAAATTTTTTCCTTGATCATTATCAAAAAGGGGGAGATTGTTATCACAGAAGGAGATTGTTGTCATTCTGCTCAAGGATTTTCATAATGATCAAGACTATACTGTACAAAAGTGTTCAACATATCAAGACCAGAAGCAAGCAAAGAATCCAAGAAGACTACTAGATTAGATTTAGTAGTGAGAATCAAAAAGGAACACAACTCTGCTCAGAAGATTCTTAAAAGTAAATTTAATTATTATTAAAATCTTTTTCAATACACAATAATCGATTATGTTTATTAGCTAATCGATTATGGACAGATTTTTTGAAAAGCAAATTTTTTGATACGGCAATAATCGATTATATAATCGATTATGCTTTGAGAAAATGGAAAAGCATGTGATTCGGCAATAATCGATTAGATAATCGATTATACCTTTGAAAATAGAAAATGTGCCATTCGGCAATAATCGATTACATAATCGATTATGAGCTTTTTCAGAAATTGGTACATGCGGTGATAATCGATTACATAATCGATTATGAGCAATTTGGAAAATATGACATGCGGTGATAATCGATTATATAATCGATTATTTGTGTTTTTGAAAAGCTTATCAACGCGGTGATAATCGATTATGTATTTAATATAATCGATTATGTTCGTGAATTTTCGAAAATTATGAACGTTGCACAGAATCCTCTGAAAATCTTGGAAAATCTTTTCTATAATATTCTGAACGTTGGAGATGATTCTGTGTATCAAATTTCGAATTAAGAATATTTTTATATTTTCTTATTTAAAGATTTTGAAAGACATCAGATATGAATCGATCTTTTATTCATATTTTTTCTTCTCTCTGAGTCACAAGAATTATTTTTCAAAAGAAGAATATTGCTTTCAGAAAGAAGTGATCTTTACAGCTTTGGAGAAATCCTGAGCAGAGCAGTGCCACAACTTTGATATCCTCACATACAGGTGATATTTATCTTTTGTTTTCTGACTTTTCTCTGAGGCTGTTCAGAGGAGACAAGTCTTCTTCCTTGTGTGATTCAAGGAAGGTTTTCACTTCCTTGTGGGACTCAAGGAAGTGTGGGTATTCTCTTGTGGATTCAAGAGATTGTGAGTATTTTAATTTTATCTTTTTACATGTTTCACTGGTAATTGGTGGTTGTAATTTGTGAAGAATTAAAATATAAAGAGTGGGAAATCATCTCTGGTTTGAGGTGATTTGGGAACTGGAGTAGGGTTAAGGTATAACCCGAACCAGTATAAATTCTGGGTGTCTCTTCTTTCCCTTATCTCATTTAATTTTCCGTTGCGTATTTAATTATCTGCTAAGACAATTAATAATCAAGAGGATTAATTTTTGGTGAAAATAAATTAAAAGATCTTATTTGTAACATCAATTCACCCCTCCCTCTTGATGCCACTTGACAACACAGAGGCAAAAGGAAAAGTGACAAGAAGAAGAAAAAAATGGAGTATAAACCTACTTAAATAATAACATTTAAAAAAAACATAAAATTAATAATACTTTATAAAAATTTAAAATAAATATATTTTAATCATAAATGTAATATTTTATTTTGAAAATAAAGAAAATTATTAATTATTTATTTTACTTAATTAAAATATTTAATTGATTGAATAAAAGAACACTAAATAACTATGCAAAAAATTAAACAAAACTGGTCAAGAAAATAATGTTAAATTATTAAATAAATATAATAATTAAAAAATTAAGACTAAAATTTTAATGTTTAGAAACTCAATCTAATATAAATAAATAATTTTTTTTAATTCTTAGTTTTAATAATTTTTAATGTTTAGTAAAAATTTCAGTTAAAATAACTATCGTCACTATTAATAATTTATGAAAATAATATTATGATTTTAATATCATAAATATACCATAATAAATAAATTATTATATTAGTAACTAATAATTATTAATATTTTTATGCAGGTGCTGCACCCTAGTGGGTTGTTTCTTGTTGTAAAAGAAACCCTCCATGACGGACACAAAAAGAAAAGGAAGGAGAAGAAGAAAAAACAGAGTATAAACCTACTTAAATAGTAATATTTCAGAAAAACATATAATTAATAACACTTTATAAAACTTTAAATTAAATATATTTTAATTGTAAATGTAATATTTTATTTCAAAAATAAATAAAATAATTTAATTATTTATTTTACTTAATTAAATTATTTAGTTAATTGAATAAAAGAAAATTAAATAACTAGGCAAAAAATAAAATGTAACTAGAAAAGAAAATAGTGATAAATTATTAAAAAAATATAATAAGTAAAAATTTAAAATTAAAATCTTAATATTAATAATAAATTAAATTTAATGTTTAGAAACTAAATCTAATATAAATAAATAAGATTTTTTTTTTTAAATCTTAGTTTTAATAATTTTTAATATTTAGTAGAAATTTTAGTTAAAATAACAATCGTAACTATTAATAATTTATGAAAATAATATTGTTATTTTAATATCATAAATAAACTATAATAAATTAATTATTATTTTAATAATTATTGACAATTATTATTATTATTTTAATATCACATTTTTTTTTCATAATTATTAATATTTTTATGTAGGCACTACACCTTGGTGGGTTTATTTTTTGTTGTTGAAGAAACCCTCCATGATGGAGACAAAACTAAAAGGAAGGACAAGAAGAAAAAACGGCGAATAGACCTACTTAAATAATAAAATTTTAACAAAATATTTAATTAATAATATTTTGAAAATCTTATAAATCTTTAAATTAAATATATTTTAATCATAAATGTAATATTTTATTTTTAAAATAAATGAAATAATTTAATTATTTATTTTACTTAATTAAAATATTTAATTAATTGAGTAAAAGAAAATTAAATAACTAGGCAAAAAATAAAAAGAAACTAGTTAAGAAATTTATGTTAAATTATTAAATAAGTATAATAATTAAAAAATTAAAATTAAAATTTTAATATTAATAATAAATTAAATTTAATGTTTAGAAACTCAATCTAACATAAATGAATAAGAATATTTTTTTTAATTCTTATTTTCAATGTTTAGTAGAAATTTTAGTTAAAATAACTATCGTCACTATTCATAATTTATTAAAATAATATTATTATTTTAATATCATAAATATACCATACTAAATTAATTAATATTTTAATAATTAATAATTATTAATATTTTTATGCAGGTGCTGCTCCCTGGTGGGTTGTTTCATGTTGTAGAAGAAACCCTCAATGACGAAGATAAAAGGAAAAGGAAGGAGAAGAAGAAAAAACGAAATATAAATGTAACACCCTTCAACCCCAAAACGTTTTCAATTAATAAATATAAATTGACAAAGGATAAAAGCAAAAGAATTCAAATATATTCATTTTATAAAGAAGAATTATGAAAACAAGGAAATACAATTTCGAAATAAAACTCTTACTCTGAGTCATATTGCCTACTAGAACAACGACGGTAGACCATGAATCGGTACACCCAGTGAGTTCCCAGGAAAGAGAGGTGGGTCACTAACGGACACTCTTAAATACCAAATCTTTCCTAGCCAGAACTTTTCTAGACATACACTCTCACACCACCACTGTATATCCAGTTACAATAATAACTCTTTCAAAATAAAATATTACTAGGCGTTGACATAGCCTTTATAAGTTCTTATTAACAAAACATAATAAACTTTAAATATACTTCTTTAAAATAAATAATCTTCCTATTCCCCGACTTCCAACCTAATCAGAGCACTTACGAAATCAAGGCTTAGGAGACTTAGCTTTCTCATTCAACTCTTCTTTGTTCTTATCTCCGACATGTTGACCTAGAAGAACATTTAACCCAAACAAAACACCAACCACACAAATAGAAGAGTGAGGAATATATCTCACATATGTTAGGTACATATAAGAAAAATAGGTAGACTAATCACACACATCACACACACAAAAGGCATCACACACATCAATACACACTCAGTCACAAACTCAAATGCTTTAATGCTCTTATGCTCTTATCTCTAAATGCATGTGGTACCATTGCAACGCAAACGCAAATGAGTAGTCCAGGAGAACATGGACCGGATCTAAGGACCCTATCAATCCACTCTCACCAGAACGAGTCTAACAGGAGCCAGTCGGGATAGTATAGCCGGCCGTGGTGGCCCCTCATTTCAACTCTCAAATGAGGGGTTCCCTGCTCTAAAATCCCCAAGGTCAAGGTAGAAGACCATAAAGACCCTCCTTCATAGATCGCATCTACCCCCAACAAAAGTATGAATGAATGAATGAAATATGATCACACAAATGCAACACACAAATGCATAACACATCTCGAATGATCGAGCATAACTTGGATTTTAACGCTGCTAAGCCTCTGCTTAGACTTCACAAATGACCAAGAATAACTTGGATTTTCACACTGCTAAGCCATCGCTTAGACTTCTCAAAACACACCACAAACTCGCAAACAATGCAATAACTCATGAGTCTCTCAATACTCTACTGAAATTTTCACAATATCACATTTCACAATACATCACCAAATCACACATCACATAACCAAATAGTTTAATTATAACTTTTTATCACTTTTCAACCAGTATCTCCAATTATATTTAAATGTTGTTGTAAAAGAAGAAAACTATGAGTAAGAAAAGTGGTACGTGGCGTTGTTATACCAAAATGCATCTTAGACCTTCAAACGAAGGGATGTTAACAACTGGTTTCCAGCCTATATACCTTGTTTATATATACACAAAGACAACAACTTGTAATAAAAACAACTTATAATAATTTATAAACACAACAACTCATAATAATTTATAAAAACAACAATTTATAATAATTTATAAAAACACAACAACTTATAGTAATTTATAAAAGGAACAATTTATAATAATTTATAAAAACAACAATTTATAATAATTTATAAAAACATCAACTTTTATAAATATAGGATAATTCCCTCAAATTCATATTGAGGACTTATGGTTGCCTCAAAATAAACAATCCTATGAGGCTTAGGGGTTGCCTCTCTACCCAAAATCCTCATATGCATCCCATATGCGAGATATTCCCCACTCTCCCTCTTACCTCGAATAAAGACGTCTTGTATGCTACGCTCCGCAACGTACTACGTGACGCCTTGAGACGCTATGCTCCTAATTCCTCACGTATCGCCCCTAGTTGTAACACCCTTCTACCCCAAAACGTTTTAATTAATAAATATAAAATTTCCGAAAAAGAATTCAAGTATATTTTCTTCATAAATAAAAATTACAATAAATAAAGAAAAAAGATTTCAAAATAAAATTTTTACTATGAGTCATATTGCCTACTAGAACAACGGCGGTAGACTGTGAATTAGTACACCCAGTAAGTTTCCAAGAAAGAGAGGTGGGTCACTACGGACACTCTTAAATACCAAGTCTTTCCTAGCCAGAACGTTCCTAGACATACACCCTCACACCATCACTTTATATCTAGTAACAATAATAACTCTTTAAGGATATAGAAAATCAAATAAAATTTTACTAGGCGTTGAAATAGCCTTTATAAGTTCTTACTAACAAAATATAATAAACTTTAAATAGGCTTCTTTCAAATAAATAATCTTTCTATTCCCCGACTTCACACCAAATCAGAGCACTTACAAAATCAAGGCTTAGGAGACTTAGCTTTCTCTTTCAACTCTTCTTTGTCCTTATCACCGACATGTTCACCTATAAGAACATTTAACCCAAACAAAACACCAACCACACAAATAGAAGAATGAGGAATATATCTCACATATGTTAGGTTCATATAAGAAAAATAGGTAGACTAATCACACACATCACACACACAAAAGGCATCACACACATCAATACACACTCAGTCACAAACTCAAATGCTTTAAATCTCTTATGCTCTTATCTCTAAATGCATGTGGTACCATCGCAACGCAAACGCAAATGAGTAGTCCAGGAGGACATGGACCGGATCTAAGGACCCTATCAATCCACTCTCACCAGAACGAGTCTAACAGGAGCCAGTCGGGATAGTATAGCCGGCCATGGTGGCCCCTTATTTCAACTCTCAAATGAGGGGTTCCTTGCTCTAAAATCCCCAAGGTCAAGGTAGAAGACCATAAAGACCCTCCTTCATAGATCGCATCTACCCCCAACAAAAGTATGAATGAATGAATGAAATATGATCACACAAATGCAACACACAAATGCATAACACATCTCGAATGACCAAGCATAACTTGGATTTTAACGCTGCTAAGCCTCTGCTTAGACTTCACAAATGACCAAGAATAACTTGGATTTTCACACTGCTAAACCATCGCTTAGACTTCTCAAAACACACCACAAACTCGCAAACAACACAATAACTCATGAGTCTCTCAATACTCTACTGAAATTTCACAATATCACATTTCACAATCCAATTACAATCACAATACATCACCAAATCACACATCAC
>BDMB01000257.1:33828-48043 GCA_016859785.1 Macrotyloma uniflorum
ACAATACATCACCAAATCACACATCACATAACTAAATAGTTTAATTATAACTTTTTATCACATTTCAACCAGTATCTCCAGTTATATTTAAATGTTGTTGTAAAAGAAGAAAACTATGAGTAAGAAAAGTGGTACGTGGCGTTGTTATACCAGAATGCATCTTAGACATTCAAACGAAGGGATGTTAGCAACTGGTTTCCAGCCTATATACCTTGTTTATATATACACAAAGACAACAACTTGTAATAAAAACAACAACTTATAATAATTTATAAACACAACAACTCATAATAATTTATAAAAAAATCAACTTTTATAAATATAGGATATTTCCCTCAAATTCATATTGAGGACTTATGGTTGCCTCAAAATAAACAATCCTATGAGGCATAGGGGTTGCCTCTCCACCCAAAATCCTCATATGCATCCCATATGCGAGACATTGCCCACTCCCCCTCTTACCTCGAATAAAGACGTCTTGTTCCGTGACGCCTCGAGACGCTATGCTCCTAATTCCTTACGTATCGCCCCTAGTCGTCTGCTTTGAGACTTTTCCCAAAGGTTAGGAAAATTTGGAATGAAAAATAGAGAGTCTGACGCCTATTTATATAGGTAGAGTCGGACTTCTGAAGAACAAGTTCAATTAATAATATCTTTCAAAATATTAACAAAATTATATTTCTAAAATATCAATAATCTCACAATATCTTTTAAAGTACTAATAATCTCATAATATCTTTTAAAATATTAATAATTTCACAATATCTATTTATAACCAAATATTTTATTTTATAAGATATTTTATTTTATCTTCTAAACCCAATTATATTTTATTTAATTAAATAATTACGTTACAAATATTATATTATATATTTCTTTCTCAAAAATTGGGATGTTACACTAGTCGTCTCCTCTGAGACTTTTCCCAAAGGTTAGGAAAATTTGGAATGAAAAATAGAGAGGGTTTGACGCCTATTTATATAGGTAGAGTCGGGCTTCTCAAGAACAGATTCAATTAATAATATTTTTCAAAATATTAACAAAACTATCTTTAAAATATCAAATATCTTACAATATCTTTAATATATTAATAATCTTCCGATATATCTTTTATAATAATTTCATATATTTTAAAATACTAATAATCTGATAATATCTTAATATCTAATAAAATATTAATAATTTCACAATATCTATTTATAACCACTAATCCAATATTTTATTTCAGAAAATATTTTATTTTATCTTGTAAACTCAATTATAATTATTTAACTAAATAATTAAGTTACAAATATATATCTATATATATTTATTATACATTTTTTTTCTCAAAAATTGGGATGTTACAATAAACCTATTTAAATAATAAAATTTTAGAAAAACATATAATTAATAATACTTTATAAAAGTTTAAATTAAATATATTTTAATAATAAATGTAAAATTTTATTTTTAAAATAAATAAAATTATTTAATTATTTAATTATTAAATAAATATAATAATTAAAAAATTAAAATTAATATTTTAATATTAATAATTAATTTAATTTAAATTTTAGAAACTCAATCTAATATAAATAAATAAGAATATTTTTTTTAATTCTTATTTTCAATGTTTAGTAGAAATTTTAGTTAAAAGAACTATCGTCACTATTAATAAATTATGAAAATAATATTATTATTTTAATATCATAAATATACACTAATAAATTAATTATTATTTTAATAATTAATAATTATTAATATTTTTCTACAGGCGTTGCATCCTTGTGATTTGTTTTTTGTTGTAGAAGAAACCCTCCATGACGGAGACAAAAGGAAAAGGAAGAAAAAGAAAAAATGGAGTATAAACTTACTTAAATAATAAAATTTCATAAAAACATATAATTAATAATACTTTATAAAACTTTAAATTAAATATATTTTAATCATAAATATAATATTTTATTTTAAAAATAAATAAAATTATTTAATTATTTATTTTACTTATTTAAAATTGTTACCAAGTAGCATAAAGAGGGGCGTGAATTGATGTTAAAAATTAAAACTTTAACTTTTATTTAATTCAAATTTTATCCCTCTTGAATTAACAGTCTTAGCAGATATTTAATAAAGCACAGCGGAAAATTAAAAGATGAGGGAAGAGAGAAGAACACAAAAAATTTATACTGGTTCGGGTTAAACCTTTAACCCTACGTCCAGTTCCCAATCACCTCAACTTGAGATGATCCCACACTCTTATATCTTTAATTTATCACAATTTTTACCACCACTAATCACAAGTGAAACATGTAAAAATACAAAATTAAAGATGACCTCACAATCTCTTGAAAACCCACAAGAGATTACCACTCATTCCTTGAGTCCCACAAGGAATGAAGCACCTTCCTTGAATCACACAAGGAATGAAACACTTACCTTGAATCACACAAGGAAAGATAAAAACACCTCCTCTGAACAGCCTCAGAGGATGTATAGAATAAAAAAGATATCACCTGGAGTGACGCTTCCAAATTGTAGCACCGGCTCTGCTCAAGAGTATCCTCAAGATTTTTCTCAGAAAGATGAATGCACAGAAAACTATTTTCTCTTTCAAAACATAAAATTTTGTGGCTCAAGATACTCAGAAAAAGTGTGAAGCTTTTCACAAAATGTGTCAAAAAGATTATGAATGAGGTATCTTGAAAAATCCTGATATGCTTATTAAATAACCAAAATATTTCAAATAAAATATTTTTATTTAATTTTAATTCGAAAACAAATATTTACTCTGTTCAGAGTCTCACAACGTTCAAAAATTTTAGTCAAAGATTCTCCTTTATTTTAGGAGGATTTTTAGCAATGTTTATTTTTCAAAAATCTTCGAACATAATCGATTATATTATGGACATAATTGATTATCCCCGAGAGAAATATTTTCATATTTAAAATGGATAATCGATTACATAATCGATTATTGCCGCAAGCATTTTATTTTCAAAAACACATAATCGATTATTGCCGCAAGCTTCATTTTCCAAAAATGTATAATCGATTACTTAATCGATTATTGCCGAGCAAATAAAAAACTTTTTATTTTCAAAACCCATAATGTTATCAAGTGGCATCAAGAGGGGGGGGGGTGAATTGATGTTAAAGTTAAACCCTTTTAAAATTTTTCCTTAAAAAAAATTTATTCCTCTTGTATTAATTTGTCTTAGCAGATAAATAAGAACGCAATGGAAAATTAAAGAAGATAAGGGAAAGAAGAAATACACCCAGAAATTTATACTAGTTCGGGTTAACACTTTTAACCCTACATCCAGTTCCCAAATCACCTCAACCCGAGATGATCTCCCACTCTTATATTTTAATTTTTCACAGATTACAACCACCAATTACCAACGAAACATGTAAAAAGAAAAATTAAAATTTTGACAATCTCTTGAACCCACAAGAGAATTCCCACCCTTCCTTGAGTCCCACAAGGAAGTGAAAACCTTCCTTGAATCACACAAGGAAGAGAACCTTACCTCCTCTGAACAGCCTCAGAGGAAGATCAGAAATTAAAAATAAATATCACTTGTATTGTGAAGATATTAAAGCATAGCATTGCTCTGCTCAGGGTTTCTCAAAATCCTTCAAAGATGATTTTTTTTCTGAAAGATAATATTCTCCCTTTCTAAAAATAATTTCGTGGCTCAATTCAGGAGAAAAAGAATAAGTGAGAGTTGTATTTTGATGTATTCTCAAAAGCTTATTAAATAAGAAAAAAATAGAAAAATATTTTCTGTTATTTCAATTCGAAATTAGATACACAGAATCACTCTCCAACGTTCAGAAAATCATATCAAAGATACTCCAATATTTTCGGAGGATTCTGTGCAACGTTCATAATTTTCAAAAATCTACGAACATAATCGATTATCTTAAGTACATAATCGATTATCCTCGCGTTAAAAAACTTTTTAAAACCACATATAATCGATGATTATCACCGAAAGACATATTTTCTAAAAAGGCTCATAATCGATTACCTAATCGATTATCACCGCAAATAACATTTTCTAAAAAAAAAGCTCATAATCGATTATTGCCGAAACAAATGTTTTTTCATTTTCACAAAACATAATCGATTATCTAATCGGTTATTGCCGTATCAAAAACTTTGTTTTTCAAAAATCATGTCCCATAATCGATTACATAATTTAAATAATCGATTACATAATTTAAATAATTGATTATAGTGTCTTTTTTAAAAAAGATTTTGTAATTAATCATTTTCTTTTGAGAACCTTCTGAGCAGAGTGATGTTTCCTTTTTTATTCTCACTTCTAAATCTAGTCTAAGATCTTCTTTGATCCTTTGTTTTCTTCTGGTCTTGATATCTTGAACACTTTTGCACATTTTGATAGTCTTGATCATTATGAAAATTCTTGAATAGAATGACAGCAATCTCCTTCTGTGATAACACATAATCGATTATATAATCGATTATTACAGTGGTAAAATTATCCTTAAAATTTTTCCAGAAACATAATCGATTATGTTCTAATGATAATCGATTGTGACAGTGAATTTTATAGTTTCTTTTAGAAAACAATTATCTTCAGAAAAACTCTGAGCTGAGTGATGATTACCTTTTGATATTATACACTCCTTACTATTAACTTAAGTCTCCTAAGTCTTTGAGCATGCTTTCAACTTGAGTTTTCTTGTAAACCTTTGAGCTTCCTTTAGTCTTCTTGAATTAACTTTGATCTCCTAATTCTTGACTTTCTTGATCATTATTAAAACACTTTGAATACTTGTGTAGAGTTATCCAATCTTCAAATATTGGTAACAAAAATATTTAATTAATTGAATAAAACAAAATTAAATAACTAGGCAAAAAATAAAACGAAACTGCTAAAGAAAATAATATTAAATTATTAAATAAATATAATAATTAAAAAATTAAAATTAATATTTTAATATTAATAATAAATTTAATTTAATTTTTAGAAACTCAATCTAATATATATAAATAAGAATATATTTTTTTAATTCTTATTTTCAATGTTTAGTAGAAATTTTAGTTAAAAGAATTATTGTCACTATTAATAAATTATGAAAATAATATTATTATTTTAATATCATAAATATACCACACTAAATTAATTATTATTTTAATAATTAATAATTATTAATATTTTTATGCAAGCGTTGCATCCTTGTGGGTTGTTTCTTGTTGTAGAGAAAACCCTCCATGACGGATACAAAAGGAAAAGTATGGAAAAGAAGAAACAACAAAGTATAAATCTATTTAAATAATAAAATTTAAGAAAAACATATAATTAATAATACTTTATAAAAGTTTAAATTAAATATATTTTAATCATAAATTTAATATTTTTTTAAATAAATAAAATTATTTAATTATTTATTTTACTTCATTAAAATATTTAATTAATTGAATAAAAGAAAATTAAATAACTAGGCAAAAAATAAAAAGACACTAGTAAAGAATATAATGTTAAATTATTAAATAAATATAATAATCAAAATAATTAAAAGTAAAATTTTAATATTAATAATAAATTTAATTTAATTTTTAGAAATTCAATCTAATATAAATAAATAAGAATATTTTTTTGAATTCTTATTTTCAATGTTTAGTAGAAATTTTAGTTTAAATAACTATCGTCACTATTAATAATTTATGAAAATAATATTGTTATTTTAATATCATAAATATACCATGGTAAATTAATTATGATTTTAATAATTATTAATATTTTTATGCAGGCGCTGTTATCAAGTGACATCAAGAGGGGGGGGGGGGGAATTGATGTTAAAGTTAAACCCTTTTAAATTTTAACTTAAAAAAGAAATTTCCTCTTGATATTAATTTGTCTTAGCAGATAAATAAAAACGCAACGGAAAATTAAAGAGGATAAGGGAAAGAAGAAAAACACCCAGAATTTATACTGGTTCGGGTTAACACTTTTAACCCTACATCCAGTTCCCAAATCACCTCAATCTGAGATGATCTCCCACTCTTATATTTTAATTCTTCACAAATTACAACCACCAATTACCAGTGAAACATGTAAAAAGGAAAATTAAAATTCTCACAATCTCTTGAACCCACAAGAGAATTCCCACCCTTCCTTGAGTCCCACAAGGAAGTGAAAAACGTTCCTTGAATCACACAAGGAGAAAAACCTTACCTCCTCTCAACAGCCTCAGAGGAAGATTATAAAATGAATAATAAATATCACCTGTACTGTGAAGATATCAAAGTGTGGCACTGCTCTGCTCATAGTTTCTCAAAAATCCTTCAAAGATGATTTCTTCTGAAAATAATATTCTCCCTTTCAAAAAATAATAATTTTGTGGCACAGTTCAGGAGAGAAAGAAAAAAATGAGAGAGAGATATCTTTTGATGTATTATCAAAAGCTTATTAAATAAGAAAAGATAGAAAAATATTTTCTGTTGTTTTAATTCGAAATTAGATACACAAAATCACTCTCCAACATTTAAAAAATCATATCAAGGATACTCTAATATTTTCGGAGGATTCTGTGCAACGTTCATAAATTTCAAAAATCTACGAACATAATCGATTATCTTAAGTACATAATCGATTATCCCCGCGTTGAAAAACTTTTTAAAACTACAGATAATCGATTATATAATCGATTATCACCGAATGACATATTTTCCAAAATGGCTCATAAACGATTACCTAATCGATTATCACCGCAAATAACATTTTCTGGAAAAGCTCATAATCGATTATGTAATCAATTATCACCGCAAAGCATATTTTCTATTTTCAAAAATATAATCGATTATCTAATCGATTATTGCCGAAACAAATGCTTTTTTATTTTCACAAAACATAATCGATTATCTAATCGATTATTTCCGTATAAAAAACTTTGTTTTTCAAAAATCCTGTCACATAATCGATTACTTAATATACATTATAGTGTCTTTTAAAAAGATTTTATAATAAGTAAATTTATTTTGAGAACCTTCTGAGCAGAGTGATGTTTCCTTTTTTATTCTCACTTCTAAATCTAGTCTAATATCTTCTTTGATCCTTTGCTTTCATCTGGTCTTGATATCTTGAACATTTTTGCACATTTTGATAGGCTTGATCATTATGGAAATTCTTGAACAGAATGACAGCAATCTCCTTCTGTGATAACAATCTCCCCCTTTTTGATATTGATCAAGGAAAAATTAAGTGTACCTATGTGCTGAAATAAATCCAAAAAGCTTTTGACAAATATTAGTACTTATTAGTATATTATTTTATAATTCAATGCTCCCCCTGCTTATGAAAATAATTCAATAATAAATAAATAAGCAGTAACACAGATCAACACCAAAATCAAAACACCAGAATCAACATATCAGAGAAATCAAATAAGGAAATCAACACATAACAAACAACACAGAACACTTAGAAATTCTCTCCCTTTTTACTAGATCATAAATAAAAAGAAAAAAAAACTAAGTGAAAAATAAACCTAGTCCTAAACATCATCATCATCATGCCCCTGATCTTGAGATTCCCGCAACTCGCGCTCCACAGAAGAGATGCGGTGTTCAAAGTCTTCAAAGCTTCTTCGGATAGTGGTATTGAGTTCCTCAAAGCTAGTCCTCACATAGGAATCTAAATTTACAGACTGTTGTTGAAGAGCTTGATACCTTTGTTCAGATACAGCACTAAAGTCCATTTGCCATTTCTGAATGTTTTCCAGCATTTGAAGATACTGGTCAGGAAGAACTACTTGATGTGGGGGATGAGGCCTGTCTTCATCCATAGCAGCTGGAGCTCCTTCTTGCTCAGCAGGAGCAACCCACACATCATCCACTTGTTGGAGTCCCATCTTATTCAATACATTTCTTCCAATAGTACTGTGGCTATCCATTGCAATATGTGACTCTCCTTCAACAGAGACACCACAGTGAATTAGAATTCTTGTAATAAACAAGGCATATGGCAGATGAGAATGAAGTCTTTGAGCCTTAAGCATATAATCCGTGATAATGGTAGGCCAATCCAAAGACAAACCATTTTTGATGCTATACATCAATAACAAGTCTTCAGTAGTGAGCTGGGCATGATTAGATCCTCTAGGACATATGACCCAACTTATGATATAGGCCAGTAGACGTTCATTTACACACATAGGACCTGTCCTATATAGATTAAAATTTCCATGGTAGTTTTCTTTCAAATATGAACGGTAAACCTCCATTTTATCAAAGCCTTCATAACCAACAGTTATATTGACCCCATCATCAAGAATAGGAACTTTAGCGACATTCAGCCAAATATCATTATCTAAGTAGATATCAATACCTTTTACTCGTGATTTGACTCTACCATTGTCCCTGGTCAAGTTGCAATAGAACGTGCGGATCAAGTCTGGGTAGTACTTCTCATTTGAGTAAACTCCCCCTACAGTAATGCGTCTCAACTCCACAAGGTGTTTTAATCCTTGTGCCTGTAATAACTCCTGAATTCAAAACCTTCATGCCTAAAAAAATTGAGGGATAGACGCTTTGGAGGAACCATTTTTCTGGTTTTGAAGTCTCGGACAAACAAAGGATGAAGTTCTTCATCCGAAATCCAGCCACTCAAGTCATGAAGGCGTTCCATAAGAGGCTCTTAAGGAGGAGAGACAGGTTCTCTACGTCTGCGCCTGAGTGATAACTTTCTGCTAGGATGAGATGAGGATGCCATGGAGAATAACACAGAATAACAAGACCAAGAAGACTTGATAGTGATGCAAAGAGATGAGTGATTAAGGAGAAGTGAGGGAGAAGAGCAAATTGTGTTGCTTAAATAGAGATTTCAGGGTCCAATTTGAGAATATGACCGTTTGAAACGGCTAGTTTACAAATTCCAAGAAGGAAAACGGCTAGTTTGAACAAATTTGAATTTTGAAAACCAAGTCTGACGCGCATAATTGGTTATTGTTTAATGATAATCGATTATCCAAACCCAGATAATCAATTATACTATGAACATAATCGATTAATTACAAGTACGAATCAAACAAGGGAAAAATAATCCAGATAATCGATTATGGTGAGCACATAATCGATTATTAGCGCAAACATTTCAAAACATTTTTCACAACTTATCAGCAAAGATCACAACGATTTAACATCCAATATTCCTAATTCTCTTCTAAGCTCAAGGAATCTATCTCTAGGTAATGGTTTAGTGAAAATGTCTGCTAATTGATTTTTAGTATCAATGTATTCAATTATGCAATCTCCTTTTATTATGTGATCTCTAATGAAATGATGCCTAATTTCAATATGTTTGGTCCTAGAATGCATGATAGGATTCCTAGTAAGGTTTATGGCACTAGTAATATCGCACTTTAGAGGTATGTGATCTAGATAGATATTAAAATCCTCTAACTGATGCTTCATCCATAAGATCTGTGCACAACAACTACCTGCTGCTATATACTCAGCTTCTATGGTGGATAAAGCTACACAAGCTTGCTTCTTAGAGTGCCATGAAACTAAGGAACAACCTAATAAGTGACATGTGCCGCTAGTGCTTTTCCTATCTATTTTACAGCCTCCATAGTCTGAGTTTGAATAACCTATTAGGCTAGGGGAGGATCCTGAGGGATACCAAAGTCCAAAATTTGTAATTCCTTTTAAATACTTAAGAATTCTTTTAATGGCTACTAAATGCGATTCTCTAGGAGATGATTGAAACCTAGCACACACACAAACACTATGCATGATATCAGGTCTACTAGCAGTAAGATAGAGTAAGGAACCAATCATACCCCTGTATTTGGTTTGATCAACCATCTTACCTTTCTCATCATGATCAAGATAGCATGATGTTGCCATCGGAGTAGCTGCTTCTTTAGAACTCTCAAGTGAAAATTTCTTTAATATCTCTAGGCAGTACTTTGATTGGGAGATAAAGATTCCTTCCTTCAATTGTTTGATTTGTAGTCCAAGGAAGAATGTGAGCTCCCCCATCATTGACATTTCAAATTCTCCCTGCATAAGCTTGGCAAACTCTTGGCAAAGATCATTGTTAGTGGATCCAAAAATTATGTCATCAATGTAAATTTGTACAACTATAATATGGTCTTGAAATTCTTTAATGAATAGAGTTGGATCAACTTTACCTCGTCGATAATTTTGACTTACCAAGAAATTGCTAAGTCTTTCATACCACGATCTTGGCGCTTGCTTGAGTCCATAGAGTGCTTTCTTCAGCTTGTATACATGATTAGGATTTTCATAGTCTTCAAATCTCGGAGGTTGGCAAACATAGAATTCTTCTTTTATGTAGCCATTTAAGAAAGCGCTCTCGACGTCCATTTGAAATAGCTTGAATTTCATTATGGAGGCATAGGCAAGCAATATCCTTATTGCTTCAAGTCTTGCAACAGGAGCATAAGTTTCATCGTAATCTATGCCTTCTTCTTGACTGTACCCTTTAGCTACTAGTCTTGCTTTATTCTTTGTAATAATACCATTCTCATCAAGTTTATTTCTAAACACCCATTTTGCTCCAATAACTTGTTGAGAGGGTGTTCTTGTACAAGTTCCCATACTTCATTTCTCTTGAATTGATTTAGCTCTTCTTGCATGGCATTGATCCAATACTCATCCTTTAATGCTTCATCGATGCTTTTAGGTTCCACTTGAGAAACAAAAGCTACATTCATGCAGAAATTGTTTATCCTGCTTCTTGTTGTTACTCTTTGATCGATGCTTCCTATGATATTGTTCATTGATAGTCCTCTTGGGGTTCTCCATTCTCTTGGAAGTTCATCAACTGTTTGATGCTCATCTATTGAAAGCTTTTCAAGACTTTTAGTTAAATCTTCTATGTTGCTGGATGACTTCTGTATAGGTTCTTCTCTCTTGATTCAAGAGGGTTTTCCTCAAGGTCCAATTGTTCATCAAAGGTTACATGTATAGTTTCTTCTACATGCAATGTTCTCCTATTAAAAATTCTATATGCTTTACTAGTCAATGAATAACCCAAGAATATCCCTTCATCAACTTTTGAGTCAAATTTTCCAAGGTTATTTTTTCCATTATTTAAAACATAGCATTTACACCCAAAAACTTTTATATGAGAAATATTTGGTTTTCTTCCTTTAAATAATTCATAAGGAGTACGTTTCAAAATTGGTCTAATTAAAAATCTATTTAAAATATAACAACATGCTATTAAATAATTCATAAGGAGTACGTTTCGAAATTGGTCTAATTAAAAATCTATTTAAAATATAACATGCTGTTGACACCGCATCAGCCCAAAAATATTTAGGAAGATTCTTTTCATTTAACATTGTTCTAGCAAGTTCTTCCAAAGATCTATTCTTTCTTCTACTACACCATTTTTTTGAGGTGTCCTAGGTGAAGAAAAATTACGAGAGATCCCTAATTCATCACAAAAGTTTTCAAAAGCTTCATTTTGAAATTCCCCACCATGATCACTTCTCAAAAATTTAATTTTTAAATCTTTCTCATTTTCAATAGCCTTGGCAAATTTTCTAAAAGTTTGAAAAGCATTACTCTTGGATGATAAGAAAAATGTCCATGTATATCTAGAGTAGTCATCAACTATCACAAGAGCATAGTAATTACCACCAAGACTCCTAGTCCGTGAGGGACCAAATAAATCCATGTGTAACATCTCTAAGGGTTTTGAAGTAGAAACAATATTTTTACTTTTAAAGGAAACTTTAGTTTGTTTACCCTTTTGACATGCTACACAAATTTTATCCTTTAAAAAGTTTAGTTTTGGTAGGCCAATTACTAACTCTTTAGTGATGAGTCTACTTAAATGATGCATATGAAAGTGTGCAGCCCTTCTATGCCATAGCCAAGGATCCTCTTCCTTTGCTACAAGGCAAGGGATGTCCCTAAATGCAATATCAATCAAATCAATGACATAAATGTTATTTAATCTCTTACCTTTTAGAGCAACTTCATTTGAATCTTTATGAAGAATTTGGCAGCCAGTTGATTCAAAAACTATTTTCAAACCTTTGTCACATAGTTGACTTATGCTCAAAAGATTGTGCTTCAGTCCTTCTACCAGGAGAACATCATGTATTACAAAACTTTCAGTGACACCTATGTCTCCAGATCCGAGAATTCTTCCTTTGTTATTGTCTCCATAGGTCACATGCCCTTGATTTTTTATTTTGAGATTTTGAAACTTGCTTTTGTCTCCTGTCATATGTCTTGAGCATCCACTGTCTAGATACCATATGGTTCTTCTTTGCTTAGAGGTAAGCTGCATCACAAATATATGATTTTAGGTCCCCTTTATTATTTTGGGTCCTTAAGGGTTAGTACACATTCTCGAGCAATTAATTCTTTATTGGTACCCAAACAAATTTCCCAGATGGAACACCTACATGTTTTATAAAGCATTTATTTACAGTATGACCATGTTTCATGCATTAAAAACATTTGGTAGTAGAAAATGTTGATTTATGAGTTTTGATTTGAAAACGGTTTAGAGAAAATTTTTGAAACTTAGTTTGAGAACATGCTTTGACAAAAATGGTCTTTTGTTTTTCCAAATTTTTCTTAGGATTAAAACCAAGCCCAGTTTTACTAGAAGCTTCTGTTTGAGAGTTTAAAATAGTGTCAAGATGCATGCTTGATTTTGAAAATTTTGAAATCACATTTTCAAGACTCAATTTTTGTAAAGTTTCACAGTTTTCACAACTTTTCTCTTTTGAAATTGTTTCTAAGCTTGTTTTCAGAAACTCTTTTTCTTTTTCCACATCTTGCAATTTATTTTCTAGAATTTTAAAATAATTTTCTAAAGAAGTATGTTTTTTCGATAAATCATCAAAGTTTTGAAACAACTCTTGAAAAGCCTCATGTAACTCATCATAGTAGTCTATAGATTCGGAATGACTTACCCGTGAAGATGTTTCTATATCATCATTTGCCATTAAGCAGCTATTTGCCTCCTCTTTATCTTCTTCCTTCCTTGCAAATGGACACTTGGATTTTATGTTACCCAGTCTGTTGCATCCGTAACATAAGCACTTGTAGTTTGTAGAAGAATTGTTTTGATTCTCGTTTGCCATCAAGCATAGGTTTGCCTCCTCTTCCTCTTCACTTTCACTGGAGTCACTTTCTGAGGTTGTTGAAGCATTGTCTTCCCATGCGATGTAGGCTTTCTTTTTCTTCTTAAATATTTTCTTCCCTTTTTTCTTTTCTTTGTCTTCTTTCTTTGCAAAAGGACATTCTGATTTGATGTGGCCCACTCTATTGCATCCAAAGCATTTGAAGTTTATAGTGGAGTTATTCTTCTCCTTCTTCTGAATTTGATTCTTCTTTTTGTTCTTGAGAAACCTGGAAAACTTTTTCACCAATAAAGAAAAATCATCATTGTCAGTCTCACCTTCGTTTTCAGTGTCGGACTGTTCAGTTTTGATTGCAAGGGTTTTCTTTTTGTAGTTGTCCTCTCCATTCTTTAATCTCTGTAGTTCAAGTTCATGCTCTCTGAGTTTTCCGAATAATGTTGTTGTGTCCATTTTGGTCAAATCTCTCGATTCCGTGATGGCTGTGACTTTTGGTTGCCAGTTTCTGTCCAGGGACTTCAATATCTTTGGGTTGAGTTCTTCCTTAGCAAAACTCCTTCCCAAGGCTTCCAGGTGATTTACAATATGTGTAAACCTTGTCTAAAAGTCTCCGATACTTTCGTTCGGTGCCATGGTTAACAGTTCATACTCTTGTGTCAAGGTATTCTTCCTTGCACGCTTAACTTCTTTTGTACCTTCATGTGTGACCTCTAGTGTGTCCCACATTTCTTTGGCAGTCTTGCACCTAGAAATCCTGTAAAATTCACTTAAGGTTAGCGCAGAAACAATGGCATTCCTTGCCCTTACATCGTATTGAGCTCTTTTGTTTTCATCTGGAGTCCACTGTAGAAACTGCTTTGGTGTCGATCCTTCAGCTAGCGTTGTCATTGGCACAAACGGACCGTTTTGCGCAGCATCCCAAACTCCATAATCGAGAGTCTGAAGAAAAATCTCCATCCTTGCCTTCCAGAACGGGTAGTTGTCTCCTTCAAAGAGTAGCGGTATGTTGATTGACGCTCCTTCCCTGTAAATCTGATTCTGCGTAGACATCTCACAAGATCGATTAGAAATACCTTATCAAAGCTCTGATACCACTTGTTATCAAGTGGCATCAAGAGCGGGG
>BDMB01000258.1:27880-41549 GCA_016859785.1 Macrotyloma uniflorum
CGAAAATGAGTTTTAACCGCACCAAAAATGAATTCCGACCACACCAGAATCTCCCGACCACAGCACATTTGAAACCCGACAACACCAGAATTTGATTTCGACCGAACTAGAATCTTCCGACCGCACCAGATTTGACTCTCGACCGCACCACGAAAGGTTTACGACCGAATCATAATTTTTCGACCGTACCAGAAATGAGATCTGACTGCACCGGATATGAAATATGACCGCATCAGAATTTGTTCGGTCGCACAAAAAATGGCTCGTGACAGAACCAGAATATTCGGAACACACTAGTTTTGACTCCCGACATTACCGAAAGTGGATTTCGACCGAACCATAATTTTCCGATTGCAGCAAGACTTTTCGACCGGGTTGCAATTTTTCGACCGCACCAAAATTTTTCGACCGAACCAAGATTTTTCAACTGCACTAGAAATGAGTTTTGACTGCAACAGAAATGAATTTCGACCGGACCAGAATCTTTCGACCGCACCACATTTGACTCCCGACAGCACCAGAATTTGATTTCGACCGAACTAGAATCTTCCGACTGCACCAGATTTGACTCACTCACGACCGCACCACAAATGGATTAAAACCGAACCATAATTTTTCGACCACACCAGAAATGAGATATGGTCGCACCGGATATAAAATTTGAAACGCATTAGAATTTTCCGGTCGCACCAGAAATGAGTGACGATCGAACAAGAATCTTTAGACCACACTAGTTTTGACTCCCGACCACACCAAAAGTGGATTTCGACCAGACCAAGACTTTCCGACCGGGCCAAAATTTTTTGACCGAACCATGAATCTTCGACCGCACTAGAAATGAGTTCTGACCGCAACGGAAATGAATTCCGAGAAGACAAGAATCTCGCGACCGCACCACATTTGAGTCCCAAGGGCAACAGAATTTGATTTCGACCAAACCAAAATTTTTCGATCAGACAATAATTTTTCGACCGGACCAAGACTTTTCGACCCAGCCAAACTTTTTCGACCGCAGCAAAATTTTTTGACCTCACCAGAAAATGAGTTTTCACCGCACCAGAAATGAATTCCGACCACACCAGAATCTCCCGACCGCAGCACATTTGACACCCGACAGCACCAGAATTTGATTTCGACCGAACTAGAATCTTCCGACCGCACCGGATTTGACTCCCGACCGCACCACAAATGGTTTACGATCGAATCATAATTTTTCGACCGCACCAGAAATGAGATCTTACCGCACCGGATGTGAAATTTGACCGCATCAGAATTTTTCGGTCGCACCAAAAATGAGTCGTCACCGAACCAGAATCTTCGGAAGACACTAGTTTTGACTCCCGACGTTACCGAAAGTGGATTTCGACTGAACCATAATTTTTCGATTGTACCAAGACTTTTCGACCGGTCCGAAATTTTTCGACCGCACCAAAATTTTTCGACCGAACCAAGATTTTTCAACCGCACTAGAAATGAGTTTTGACCGCAATCGAAATAAATTCCGACTGGACCAGAATCTTCCGACCGCACCACATTTGACTCCCGACAGCACCAGAATTATATTTCGACCGAACTAGAATCTTCCGACTTCACCAGATTTGACTCACGACCGCACCACAAATGGATTACGACCGAACCATAATTTTTCAACCGCACCAGAAATGAGATATGACCGCACCGGATATGAAATTTGAAACGCATCAGAATTTTTTGGTCGCACTAGAAATGAGTGACGATCGAACAACAATCTTTAGACCACACTAGTTTTGACTCCCGACCGCACCAAAAGTGGATTTTGACCGAATCATATTTTTTTGACCAGACCAAGACTTTCCGACCGGGCCAAAATTTTTCGACGCACCAAAATTTTTCGACCGAACCATGATTCTTTGACAGCCTAGAAATGAGTTCTGACCGCAACGACCATGATTCTTTGACCACCTAGAAATGAGTTCTAACCGCAACGGAAATGAATTCCGAGCAAACAAGAATCTCGCGACCGCACCACATTTGACTCCCAAGCGCACCAGAATTTGATTTCGAACAAACCAAAATTTTTCGATCGGACAATAATTTTTTGACCGGACCAAGACTTTTCGACCCGGCCAAACTTTTTCGACCGCACCAAAATTTCTCGCCCGAACCAAGGTTTTTCAACCTCACCCGAAAATGAGTTTGAACCGCACCAAAAATGAATTCCGACCACACCAGAATCTCTCGACCACAGCACATTTGAAACCCGACAGCACCAGAATTTGATTTCGACCGAACTAGAATCTTCCGACCGCACCGGATTTGACTCCCGACCGCTCCACAAATGGTTTACGACCGAATCACAATTTTTCGACCGCACCAGAAATGAGATCTTACCGCACCGGATGTGAAATTTGACCGCATCAGAATTTTTCGGTCGCACCAAAAATGAGTCGTGACCGAACTAGAATCTTCGGAAGACACTAGTTTTTACTCCCGACGTTACCGAAAGCGGATTTCGACCGAACCATAATTTTTCGATTGTACCAAGACTTTTCGACCGGATCGCAATTTTTCGACCACACCAAAATTTTTCGACCGAACCAAGATTTTTCAACCGCACTAGAAATGAGTTTTGACTGCAACAGAAATGAATTTTTACCGGACCAGAATCTTTCGACCGCACCACATTTGACTCCCGACAGCACCAGAATTTGATTTCGACCGAACTAGAATCTTCCGACTGCACCAGATTTGACTCACGACCGCACCACAAATGGATTACAACAGAACCATAATTTTTCGACCGCACCAGAAATGAGATATGGCCGCACCGGATATGAAATTTGAAACGCATCAGAATTTTTCGGTCGCACCAGAAATGAGGGACGATCGAACAAGAATCTTTAGACCACACTAGTTTTGACTCCCGACCGCACCAAAAGTGGATTTCGACCGAACCATAATTTTTCGACCAAACCAAGACTTTCCGACCGGGCCAAAATTTTTCGATCGAACCATGAATCTTCGACTGCACTAGAAATGAGTTCTGACCGCAACGGAAATGAATTCCGAGAAGACAAGAATCTCGCGACCGCACCACATTTGAGTCCCAAGCGCAACAGAATTTGATTTCGACATAACCAAAATTTTTCGATCGGACAATAATTTTTCGACCGGACCAAGACTTTTCGACCCAGCCAAACTTTTTCGACCGCACCAAAATTTTTTGACCTCACCAGAAAATGAATTTTGACCGCACCAGAAATGAATTCTGATCACACCAGAATCTCCCGACCGCAACACATTTGACACCCGACAGCACCAGAATTTGATTTCGACCGAACTAGAATCTTCCGACCGCACCGGATTTGACTCCCGACCGCTCCACAAATGGTTTACGACCGAATCACAATTTTTCGACCGCACCAGAAATGAGATCTTACCGCACCGGATGTGAAATTTGACCGCATCAGAATTTTTCGGTCGCACCAAAAATGAGTCGTGACCGAACTAGAATCTTCGGAACACACTAGTTTTGACTCCCGACGTTACCGAAAGTGGATTTCGACCGAACCATAATTTTTCGATTGTACCGAACCATAATTTTTCGATTGTACCAAGACTTTTCGACGAGGCCGAAATTTTTCGACCGCACCAAAATTTTTCGACCGAACCAAGATTTTTCAACCGCACTAGAAATGAGTTTTAACCGCAATCGAAATAAATTCCGACTGGACCAGAATCTTCCGACCGCACCACATTTGACTCCCGACAGCACCAGAATTTGATTTTAACCGAACTAGAATCTTCCGACTGCACCAGATTTGACTCACGACCGCACCACAAATGGATTACGACCGAACCATAATTTTTCGACCGCACCAGAAATGAGATATGACCGCACCGGATATGAAATTTGAAACGCATCAGAATTTTTTGGTCGCACTAGAAATGAGTGACGATCGAACAAGAATCTTTAGACCACACTAGTTTTGACTCCCGACCGCACCAAAAGTGGATTTCGACCGAACCATAATTTTTTGACCAAACCAAGACTTTCCCACCGGGCCAAAATTTTTCGACGCACCAAAATTTTTCGACCGAACCATGATTCTTTGACAGCCTAGAAATGAGTTCTGACCGCAACGGAAATGAACTCCGAGCAGACAAGAATCTCGCGACCGCACCACATTTGACTCCCAAGCGCACCAGAATTTGATTTCGAACAAACCTAAATTTTTCGATCGGACAATAATTTTTTGACAGAACCAAGACTTTTCGACCCGGTCAAACTTTTTCGACCGCACCAAAATTTCTTGGCCGAACCAAGGTTTTTCGACCTCACCCGAAAATGAGTTTTAACCACACGAGAAATGAATTCCGACCACACCAGAATCTCCCGACCACAGCACATTTGAAACCCGACAGCACCAGAATTTGATTTCGACCGAACTAGAATCTTCCGACCGCACCAGATTTGACTCTCGACCGCACCACGAAAGGTTTACGACCGAATCATAATTTTTCGACCGCACCAGAAATGAGATCTGACTGCACCGGATATGAAATATGCCCGCATCAGAATTTGTTCGGTCGCACAAAAAATGACTCGTGACAGAACCAGAATATTCGGAACACACTAGTTTTGACTCCCGACGTTACCGAAAGTGGATTTCGACCGAACCACAATTTTTCGATTGTACCAAGACTTTTCGACCGGGTCGCAATTTCTCGACCGCACCAAAATTTTTCGACCGAACCAAGATTTTTCAACCGCACTAGAAATGAGTTTTGACTGCAACAGAAATGAATTTCGACCAGACCAGAATCTTTCGACCGCACCACATTTGACTCCCGACAGCACCAGAATTTGATTTCGACCGAACTAGAATCTTCCGACTGCACCAGATTTGACTCACGACCGCACCACAAATGGATTATAACCGAACCATAATTTTTCGACCGCACCAGAAATGAGATATGGCCGCACCGGATATGAAATTTGAAACGCACCAGCATTTTTCGGTCGCACCAGAAATGAGTGACGATCGAACAAGAATCTTTAGACCACACTAGTTTTGACTCCCGACCGCACCAAAAGTGGATTTCGACCGAACCATAATTTTTCGAGGGCCAAAATTTTTCGACCGAACCATGAATCTTCGACCGCACTAGAAATGAGTTCTGACCGCAACGGAAATGAATTCCGAGCAGACAAGAATCTCGCGACCGCACCACATTTGACTCCCAAGCGCAACAGAATTTGATTTCGACCAAACCAAAATTTTTCGATCGGACAATAATTTTTCGACCGGACCAATACTTTTCAACCCAACCAAACTTTTTCGACCGCACCAAAATTTTTTGACCTCACCAGAAAATGAGTTTTGAGTGCACCAGAAATGAATTCCGACCACACCAGAATCTCCCGACCGCAGCACATTTGACACCCGACAGCACCAGAATTTGATTTCGGCCGAACTAGAATCTTCTGACCGCACCAGATTTGACTCCCGACCGCACCACAAATGGTTTATGACCGAATCATAATTTTTCGACCACACTAGAAATGAGATCTGACCGCACCGGATATAAAATTTGAGATGCATCAGATGGTCGCACCAAAAATGAGTCGTGACCGAACCAGAATTTTCGGAACACTAGTTTTGACTCCCGACGTTACCGAAAGTGGATTTCGACCGAACCATAGTTTTTCGATTGTACCAAGACTTTTCGACCGGGCTGAAATTTTTCGACCGCACCAAAATTTTTCGACCGAACCAAGATTTTTCAACCGCAATAGAAATAAATTCCGACTGGACCAGAATCTTCCGACCGCACCACATTTGACCCCCGACAGCACCAGAATTTGATTTCGACCGAACTAGAATCTTCCGACTGCACCAGATTTGACTCACGACCGCACCACAAATGGATTACGACCGAACCATAATTTTTCTACCGCACCAGAAATGAGATATGAACGCACCGGATATGAAATTTGGAACGCATCAGAATTTTTCGGTCGCACCAGAAATGAGTGACGATCGAACAAGAATCTTTAGACCACACTAGTTTTGACTCCCGACCGCACCAAAAGTAGATTTCGACCGAACCATAATTTATCGACGAGACCAAGACTTTTCGACCGGGGCAAAATTTTTGACGCACCAAAATTTTTCGACCGAACCATGATTCTGCGACCGCACTAGAAATGAGTGATGACCGCAACGGAAATGAATTCCGAGCAGACAAGAATCTCGTGACCGCACCACATTTGACTCCCAAGCGCACCAGAATTTGATTTCGACCAAACCAAAATTTTTCGACCGGACAAGAACTTTTCGACCCGGCCAAACTTTTTCGACCGCACTAGAAATGATTTTTGACCGCAAACGAAATGAATTTCGACCGGACCAGAATCTTCCGACCGCACCACATTTGACACCCGACAACACCAGAATTTGATTTCGACCGAACTAGAATCTTCCGACTGCACCAGATTTGACTCACGACCGCACCACAAATGGATTACGACCGAACCATAATTTTTCGACCGCACAAGAAATGAGATATGACCGCACCGGATATGAAATTTGAAACGCATCAGAATTTTTTCGTCGCACCAGAAATGAGTGACGATCGAACCATGATTCTTTGACCGCACTAGAAATGAGTTGTGACTGCAACGGAAATGAATTCCGAGCAGACAAGAATCTCGCGAGCGCACCACATTTGACTCCCAAGCGCACCAGAATTTGATTTCGACCAAACCAAAATTTTTCAATCGGACAATAATTTTTCGACCGGACCAAGACTTTTCGACCCGGCCAAACTTTTTCGACCGCACCAAAATTTTTCGGCCGAACCAAGATTTTTCGACCTCACCCGAAAATGAGTTTTAACCGACCAGAAATGAATTCCGACAACACTAGAATCTCCCGACCACAGCACATTTGACACCCGACAGCACCAGAATTTTATTTCGATCGAACTAGAATCTTCCGACCACACCAGATTTGACTCCCGACCGCACCACGAATGGTTTACGAACCATAATTTTTCAACCGCACCAGAAATGAGATCTGACCGCACCGGATATGAAATATGACCGCATCAGAATTTTTCGGTCGCACCAAAAATGAGTCGTGACCGAACCAGAATGTTCGGAACACCCTAGTTTTGACTCCCGACGTTACCGAAAGTGGATTTCGACCGAACAATAATTTTTCGATTGTACCAAGACTTTCGACCGCACCAAAATTTTTCGACCGAACCAAGACTTTTCAACCGCACTAGAAATGAGTTTTGACAGCAACAGAAATGAATTCTGACCGGACCAGAATCTTCCGACCGCACCACATTTGACTCCCAACAGCACCAGAATTTGATTTCGACCGAACTAGAATCTTCCGACTGCACCAGATTTGACTCACGACCGCACCACAAATGGATTACGACCGAAACATAATTTTTCGATTGTACCAAGACTTTTCGACCGCACCAAAATTTTTCGACCGAACCATGATTCTTCGACCGCACTAGAAATGAGATGTGACTGCAACGGAAATGAATTCCGAGCAGACAAGAATCTCGCGACCGCACCACATTTGACTCCCAAGCGCACTAGAATTTGATTTCGACCAAACCAAAATTTTTCGATCGGACAATAATTTTTCGACCGGACCAAGACTATTCGACCTTGCCAAACTTTTTCGACCGCACCAAAATTTTTCGGCCGAACCAAGATTTTTCGACCTCACCCGAAAATGAGTTTGTCCGCACCAGAAATGAATTCCGACCACACCAGAATCTCCCAACCGTAGCACATTTGACACCCGACAGCACCAGAATTTGATTTCGACCGAACTAGAATCTTCCGACCGCACCAGATTTCACTCTCGACCGCACCAAAAATGGTTTACGACCGAATCATAATTTTTCGACCGCACCAGAAATGAGATCTGACCGCACCGGATATGAAATATGACCGTATCAGAATTTTTCGGTCGCACCAAAAATGAGTCGCGACCGAACAAGAATCTTCAGAACACACTAGTTTTGACTCCCGACGTTATCGAAAGTGGATTTCGACCGAACTATAATTTCTCGATTGTACCAAGACTTTTCGACCGGGCTGAAATTTGTCGACAACACCAAAATTTTTCGACCGAACCAAGACTTTTCAACCGCACTAGAAATGAGTTTCGACCGCAACATAAATGAATTTCGACCGGACCAGAATCTTCCGACCGCACCACATTTGACTCCCGACAGCACCAGAATTTGATTTTAACCGAACTAGAATCTTCCGACTGCACCAGATTTGACTCACGACCGCACCACAAATGGATTACGACCGAACCATAATTTTTAGACCGCACCAGAAATTAGATATGACCGCACCGGATATGAAATATGACCGCATCAGAATTTTTCGACCGCACCAAAATTTTTCGGCCGAACCCAAGATTTTTTGACCTCACTAGAAAATGAGTTTTGACCGCACAAGAAATGAATTCCGACCACAGCAGAATCTCCCGACCGCAGCACATTTGACACCCGACAGCACTAGAATTTGATTTCGACCGAACTAGAATCTTCCGACTGCACCAGATTTGACTCCCGACCGCACCACAAATGGTTTACGACCGAATCATAATTTTTCGACCGCACAAGAAATGAGATCTGACCGAACCGGATATGAAATATGACCGCATACGAATTTTTCGGTCGCACCAAAAATGAGTCCTGACCGAACTAGAATCTTCGGAACACACAAGTTTTGACTCCCGACGTTACCGAAAGTGGATTTCGACCGAACCATAATTTTTCGATTTTACCAAGACTTTTCGACCGGGCCAGATTTTTCGACCGCACCAAAATTTTTCGATCGAACCAAGATTTTTCAACCGCACTAGAAATGAGTTTTGACCGCAACAGAAATGAATTCCGACCGGACCAGAATCTTCCGACCGCACCACATTTGACTCCCGACAACACCAGAATTTGATTTCGACCGAACTAGAACCTTCCGACTTCACCAGATTTGACTCACGGCCGCACCACAAATGGTTTATGACTGAATCATAATTTTTCGACCGCACCAGAAATGAGATCTGACCGCACCGGATATGAAATATGACAGCATCAGAATATTTCGGTCGCACAATAAATGAGTCCTGACCGAACAAGAATCTTCAGAACACACTAGTTTTGACTCCCGACGTTACCGAAAGTGGATTTCGACCGAACCATAATTTCTAGATTATACCAAGACTTGTCCACCGGGCCGAAATTTTTCGACCGCACCAGAAATGAGTTTTGACCGCAACAGAAATGAATTCCGACCGGACCAGAATCTTTCGACCGGACCACATTTGACACCCGACAGCACCAGAATTTGATTTCTACCGAACTAGAATCTTCCGACTGCACCAGATTTGACTCACGACCGTACCACAAATGGATTATGACCGAACCATGATTTTTCGACCGCACCAGAAATGAGATATGACCGCACTGGATATGAGATTTGAAACGCAAAAGAATTTTTCGGTCGCACCAGAAATTAGTGACGATCGAAAAAGAATCTTTAGACCACACTAGTTTTGACTCCCAACCGCACCAAAAGTGGATTTCGACCGAACCATAATTTTTTGACCAGACCAAGACTTTCCGACCGGGCCAAAATTTTTCGACGCACCAAAATTTTTCGAGCGAACCATGATTCTTCGGCCGCACTAGAAATGTGTTCTGACCGCAACAGAAATGAATTCCGAGCAAACATGAATCTCGCGACCGCACCACATTTGACTCCCAAGCGCACCAGAATTTGATTTCGACCAAACCAAAATTTTTCGATCGGACAATACTTTTTCGACCAGACGAAGACTTTTCGACCCGGCCAAACTTTTTCGACCGCAACAAAATTTTTCGGCCGAACCAAGATTTTTCGACCTCACCTGAAAATGAGTTTTGGCCGCACCAAAATGAATTCCGACCACACCAGAATCTCCCGACCGCAACACATTTGACACCCGACAGCACCAGAATTTGATTTTGACCGAACTAGAATCTTCCGACCGCACCAGATTTGACTCCCGACCGCACCACAAATGGTTTACGACCGAATCATAATTTTTTGACCGCACCAGAAATGAGATCTGACCGCACCGGATATGAAATATGACCGCATCAGAATTTTTCGGTCGCACCAAAAATGAGTCCTGACCGAACCACAATCTTCAGAACACACTAGTTTTGACTCCCGACGTTACCAAAAGTGGATTTCGACCAAACCATAATTTTTCAATTGTACCAAGACTTTTCGACCGGGCCAAAATTTTTCGACCGAACCAAGATTTTTCAACCGCACTAGAAATGAGTTTTGACCGCAACAAAAATGAATTCCGACCGGACCAGAATCGTCCGACCGCACCACATTTGACTCCCGACAGCATCAGAATTTGATTTCGACCGAACTAGAATCTTTCGACTGCACCAGATTTTACTCACGACCGCACCACAAATGGATTACGACCGAACCATGATTTTTCGACCGCACCAGAAATGAGATATGACCGCACCAGATATGAAATTTGAAACGCATCAGAATTTTTCGGTCGCACCAGAAATGAGTGACGATTGAACAAGAATCTTTAGACCACACTAGTTTTGACTCGCGACCGCACCAAAAGTGAATTTCGACCGAACCATAACTTTTCGACCAGACCAATTCTTTCTGACCGGGCCAAAATTTTTCGACGCACCAAAATTTTTCGACCGAACCATGATTCTTCGACCGCACTAGAAATTAGTTCTGACCGCAACAGAAAAGAATTCCGAGCACACAAGAATCTCGCAACCGCACCACATTTGACTCCCAAGCGCACCAGAATTTGATTTCGACCAAACCAAAATTTTTCGTTCGGACAATAATTTTTCGACCGCACCAAGACTTTTCGACCCGGCCAAACTTTTTCGACCGCACCAATAATTTTCGGCCGAACCAAGATTTTTCGACCTCACACGAAAATGAATTTTGACCGCACCAGAAATGAATTCCGACCACACGAGAATCTCCCGACCGCAGCACATTTGACACCCGACAGCACCAGAATTTGATTTCGACCGAACTAGAATCTTTCGACCGCACCAGATTTGACTCCCTGCCGCACCACAAATGGTTTACGACCGAATCTCAATTTTTCGACAGCACCAGAAATGAGATCTGACTGCACCGGATATGAAATATCACCGCATCAGAATTTTTCGGTCGCACCAAAAATGAGTCCTGACCGAACCGGAATCTTCAGAACACACTAGTTTTGACTCCCGACGATACCGAAAGTGAATTTCAACCGAACCATAATTTTTCGATTGTACCAAGACTTTTCGACCGGGCCGAAATTTTTCAACCGCACCAAAATTTTTCGACCGAATCAAGATTTTTCAACCGCACTAGAAATGAATTTTGACCGCAACAGAAATGAATTCCGACCGCACCACATTTGACTCCCGACAGCACCAGAATTTGATTTCGACCGAAGTAGAATCTTCCGATCGCACCATATTTGACTCCCGACCGCACCAAAAATGGTTTACGACCGAATCATAATTTTTCGACCACACAGGAAATGAGATCTGACCGCACCGGATATGAAATATGACTGCATCAAAATTTTTCGATCGCACCAAAAATGAGTCCTGACCGAACCAGAATATTCAGAACACACAAGTTTTGACTCCCGACGTTACCGAAAGTGGATTTCGACCAAACCATATTTTTTCGATTGTACCAAGACTTTTCGACCGGGCTGAAATTTTTCGACCGCGCCAAAATTTTTTGACTGAACCAAGATTTTTCAATCGCACTAGAAACGAGTTTTGACCGCAACAGAAATGAATTCCGACCGGACCAGAATCTTCCGACCGCACCACATTTGACTCCCGACAGCACCAGAATTTGATTTCGACCGAACTAGAATCTTCCGACTGCACCAGATTTGACTCACGACCGCACCACAAATGGATTACGACCGAACCATAATTTTCCGACCGCACCAAAAATGAGATATGACCGCACCGGATATGAAATTTGAAACGCATCAGAATTTTTCGGTCGCACCAGAAATGAGTGACGATCGAACAAGAATCTTTAGACCACACTAGTTTTGACTCCCGTCCGCACCAAAAGTGGATTTCGACCGAACCATAATTTTTTGACCAGATCAAGACTTTTTGACCGGGCCAAAATTTTTCGACGCACCAAAATTTTTCGACCGAACCATGATTCTTCGACCGCACTAGAAATGAGTTGTGACTGCAACGGAAATGAATTCCGAGCATACAAGAATCTCGCGACCGCACCACATTTGACTCCCAAGCGCACCAGAATTTGATTTCGACCAAACCAAAATTTTTTGATCGGACAATAATTTTTCGACCAGACCAAGACTTTTCGACCCGGCCAAAGTTTTTCGACCGCACCAAAATTTTTTGGCCGAACCAATATTTTTCGACCTCACCCGAAAATGAGTTTTCACCGCACCGGAAATGAATTCCGAGCACACCAGAATCTCTCGACCGCAGCACATTTGACACCCGACAGCACCAGAATTTGATTTCGACTGAACTACAATCTTCCGACCGCACCAGATTTGACTCCCGACCGCACCACGAATGGTTTACGAACGAATCATAATTTTTCGACCGCACCAGAAATGAGATCTGACCGCACCGGATATGAAATATGACCGCATCCGAATTTTTCGGTCGCACCAAAAATTAGTCCTGACCGAACCAGAATCTTCAGAACGCACTAGTTTTGACTCCCGACGTTACCGAAATTGGATTTCGACCGAACCATAATTTTTCGATTGTACCAAGACTTTTCGACCCGGTCGAAATTTTTCGACCACACCAAAATTTTTCGACCGAACCAAGATTTTTCAACGACACTAGAAATGAGTTTTGACCGCAACAGAAATGAATTCCGACCGGACCAGAATCTTCCGACCGCACCACATTTGACTCCTGACAGCACCATCCGAGCGGACTAGAATCTTCCGACCGCACCACATTTGACTCCCGACAGCACCAGATTTAACTCACGACCGTACCACAAATGGATTACGACCGAACCATAATTTTTTCACGCACCAGAAATGAGATCTGACCGCACCGGATATGAAATATGACCGCATCAGAATTTTTCGGTCGCACAAAAAATTAGTCCTGACCGAACCAGAATCTTCAGAACGCACTAGTTTTGACTCCCGACGTTACCGAAAGTGGATTTCGACCAAACCATAATTTTTCGATTGTACGAAGACTTTTCCAACGGGCCGAAATTTTTCGACAGCACCAAAATTTTTCGACCGAACCAACATTTTTCAACGGCACTAGAAATGAGTTTTGACGGCAACAGAAATGAATTCCGACCGGACCAGAATCTTCCGACCGCACCACATTTGACTCCCGACAGCACCAGAATTTGATTTCGACCGAACTAGAATCTTCCGACTGCACCAGATTTGACTCACGACCGCACCACAAATGGATTACGACCGAACCATAATTTTTCGATCGCTACAGAAATGACATATGACCGCACCGGATATGAAATTTGAAACGCATCAAAATTTTTCGGTCGAACCAAAAATGAGTGACGATCGAACAAGAATCATTA
>BDMB01000259.1:0-12285 GCA_016859785.1 Macrotyloma uniflorum
TTCTCCTAACTACTTCTCATAAGTTCTTCTTCTCCTTTCTTTCTTTTTCTACATTCTTCTTCTTCTTCTCCTTTCTTCTTCACCTATCTTGTTCTCCATTCTTCAACATCTTTTTCTCCTTTCTTCTTCTTCTCCATTCTTCTAATTCTACTCCTTTCTTCTTCTTCTCCATTCTTCTAATTCTACTTCTTCTCCATTCTTCTAATTCTACTCCTTTCTTCTTCTTCTCCTAAATTCTTCTTCTCCTTTCTTCTTCTTCTTCTACGTTTTTCCTTTCCTTTCTTCTTCTTCCCCTTTTTTCATGTCCTTCTCCTAACCTCTTCTTCTTCTTTCTTCTTCTTCTCCTAACTTCTTATTTTCCTTTCATCTTCTTCTCCTAACTTCTTCTCCTTTCTTATTCTTTTCCTAACTTCTTATCCTTTCTTTTTCTTCTTTTAAGTTCTTCTTCTCCTTTCTTCTTTTTTTACTTTTTTCTTCTTCTCCTATCTTCTTTTTCTACTTTCTTCTTCTTCTCCTAACTTCTGCTTCTCCTTTCTTCTTTTTCTCCTTTCAGCTTCTTCTCCTAACATATTCTTCTCCTTTCTTTTTCTTCTCGTAACTTCTTTTTCTCCTTTCTTCTTCTTTTCCTAACTTCTTCAACTTCTTTCGATTTCTTCTCCTATCTTCTTCTTCTCGTAACTTTTTCTTCTCCTTTCTTCTTCTTCTACTACCTTCTTCTCCTTTCTTCTGCTTCTCCATTCCTCTTCTTCTTCATTCTTCTTCTTCCCCTAACTTTTTGTTCTCCTTTCTTCTTCTTCTGCATTCTTCCTCTTCCCCTAACTTTTTCTTCTCCTTTCTTCTTCTTCTCCATTCTTCTTCTTCTTCTTCTTCTATCTTCTTCTTCTCCTTTCTTATTCTTTTCCTTTCCTCTTATTCCCTTAACTTCTTCTCATTTCTTTTTCTTCCGCTAACTTCTTCTCCTTTCTTCTTCGTCTCCTAACTTCTTCTTCTCCTTCTCCTTTCTTCTTCTTCTCCTAACTTCTTCTTTCCCTTTCATCGTGTTCTCCTTTCTGCTTCTTCTCCTAACTTCTTCTAACTTCTTCTTCTCCTTTCTTCTTTTTGTCCTTTCCTCCTCTTCTCCTATCTTCTTCTTTTCCTTTCTTCTTCTTCTCCTAACTTCTGCTTCTCCTTTCTTCTTCTCCCTTTTTCTTCTTCACCATTTTGCTTCTTTTTCTCCTTTCTGCTTCTTCTCCTATCTTCTTCTTCTCCTTTCTTCTTCTTCTCCTAACTTCTTCTTCTCCTTTCTTCTTGTTCCCCTTTCTTCTTGTTCCCCTTTCTTCTTCTTCTCCTTACTTTTTCTTCTCCTAACTTGTTGTTCTTCTTCTCTACTCTTCTTATCCTCCTTTCTTCTTCTTTCTACTTCTTCTCTATTCTTCCTATCCTCCTTTCTTCTTCTTTCTTCTTCTCCTCTATTGCTCTTATTCTCCTGTCTTCTTCTTCACCTTTCTTCTTGTTCTCCTTTCTTATTCTTCTCCTAACTTATTCTTCTCCTTTCTTCTTCTTCTCCTTTCTTTTTGTTGTCCTTTCCTCTTCTTCTCCAAACTTCCTTTTCTCCGTTTTTCTTCTTCTCTTAACTTCTTTTTCTCTTTTCTTCTTCTTCTCCTTATTTTTCTCTTATCTTCTTCTTCTCCAAAATTTTCTCCTTTCTTCTTCTTTTCCATTCTTCTTCTTCTCATAACTTTTTCTTCGCTTTTCTTCCTCTTCTCCTTTCTTCTTCTTCTCCTAACTTCTTCTTCTCCTTTCTTCTTCTTTTGCTAACTTCTTCTTCTCCATTCTTTTTTTTTCTTCCCCTTTCTTCTTCTTCTCCATTCTTTTTCTTCTTCTTCTCCTAACTTCTTCTTTTCCATTCATCTTCTTCTCATTTCTTCTTCTTCCCGTAACTTCTTCTTCTCCTTTCTTCTTCTTCAACTAACTTCTTATTCTACATTCTTCTTATCTCGTTTCTTCTGCATTGCCATTCTTCTTGTTCTCTTAACTTCTTGATCACCTTTCTTCTTCTGCTCCAATCTTCTCCTTCTACTTTCTTCGTCTCCTTTCATCTTCTTATCCTTACTTCTTCTTCTCCTAACTTCTTCTCCTTTCTTCTTCTTGTCCATTCTTCTTCATCTTCTGCTTTCTTCTACTTCTCATTACTTCTTCTTTTCCTTTCTTCTTCTTCTCCATCTTCTTCTTCTTCTTTTCTTTTCTTCTTTTAACTTCTTCTCTTTTCTTCCTTTTATACTTTCTTCTTGTTCTCCTTTCTTCTTTTTCTCCTAACTTCTTCTCCTTTCTTCTTCATCTCCTAACTTCTTCCTCTCCTTTCTTCTTCTTCTCCATTCCTTTTCTTCTCTGTTATTCTTTGTTTCCTAACTTCTTCTTCTCCATTCCTCTTCTTCTAACTTCTATTAATCTCTTCTTCTTCTCCATTCCTTTTCTTCTCCGTTATTCTTTGTTTCCTAACTTCTTCTTCTCCATTCCTCTTCTTCTAACTTCTATTAATCTCTTCTTCTTCTCCATTCCTTTTCTTCTCCGTTATTCTTTGTTTCCTAACTTCTTCTTCTCCATTCCTCTTCTTCTAACTTCTATTAATCTCTTCTTCTTCTCCATTCCTTTTCTTCTCCGTTATTCTTTGTTTCCTAACTTCTTCTTCTCCATTCCTCTTCTTCTAACTTCTATTAATCTCTTCTTCTTCTCCATTCCTTTTCTTCTCCGTTATTCTTTGTCTCCTAACTTCTTCTTCTCCATTATTCTTCTTATCCTTTCTTCTTCTTCTCCAAACTTCTTCTTCTCCTAACTTCTTCTTCTCCTTTCTTTTTATTCCCCTTTTTTCTTCTTCTAGTTACTTCTTCTTCTCCTTTCTTCTTCTTCTCTAAATTTTTTTTTCATTTCATCTTCTTCTCCTTTCTACTTCTTCTTCTAACTTCTTCTTCTCCTTTCTACTTCTTCTTCTAACTTCTTCTTCTCCTTTCTCCTTCTTCTCCTCATTTCTTCTCCTTTCTTCTTCTTCTCCTAACCTCATTTTCTCCTTTCTTCTTCTTCTTCGAACTTCATTTTCTTCTTTCTTCTTCTTCTCCTTACTTCTTCTTCTCCTTTCTTCTTCTTATCCTTTCTACTTCTTCTTCTAACTTTTTCTTCTCCCTTCTTCTTCTTCTCCCAACATCTTCTCCTTTCTTGTACTTCACCTTTCTTCTTGTTTGCGTAAGTTCTAGTGTTCTTTTCTTCTTCTTCTCCATTCTTCTTGTTCTCCTAACTTCTTCTACTCCTTTCTTCTTCTTCTCCTAACCTCTTCTACTTTCTTCTTCTTTTCCTAACTATTTCTTCTCCTATCTTCTTCTCCTTTCTTTTTTTCTCATATCTTCTTCTCCTAACTTCTTCACCTTTCTTCTTCTTCTCCATTCTTCTTATTTTTCTCCTTACTACTTCTTCTCCTTTCTTCTTCTTCTTTTCCTTTGCTCTTCTTCTCCTAACCTGTTCTTCTCCTTTCTTCTTCTTCACCTAACTTCTTCTCCTTTCTTCTTCTTCTCCTGTCTTCTTCTTCTTCTCCTAACTTCTTTTTCTCCTTTCTTCTTCATCTCCTAAGTTCTTCTTCTCCTTCCTTCTTATTCTCCTAACATCTGCTTCTCCTTTCTACTTCTTCTCTATTGTTCTTCTTCTCCTTTCTTCTTCTACTCCTACCTTCTTCTTCTTGTTTCATCTTCTTCTCCCAACTTCTTCTTCTCCCAACTTCTTCTTCTCCTAAATTCTTTTACTCCTTTCTTCTTCTTCTCCTAACTCCTTCTTCTCCTTTATTTTTTTTCCCCTAACTTTCTCTCATTTCTTCTTCTGCTCCTAACTTCTTCTCCTTTTGACTTCTTGTCTTAACTTCTTCTTCTCCTAACTTCTTCTTCTCCTTTCTTCTACTTGTCTCTTTTTTCTTCTAATTCTCCTAACTTCATCTTCTCCTCCATTCTTCTTCTTCTCCTAACTTCCTCCTCTCCTTTCTTCTTCTTCTTCTTTCATCTTATTCTCCGAACTTCTTCTTCTCCTTTCATCTTATTCTCCTAACTTCTTCTTCTCCTTTCTTCTTATTCTCCTAACTTCTTCTTCTCCTAACTTCCTCCTCTCCTTTCTTCTTCTTCTGCTTTCATCTTCTTCTCCTAACTTCTTATTCCCTTTTTTTATTCTTCTAGTTACTTCTTCTTCTCCTTTCTTCTTCTTCTCCTAAATTTTTCTTTTCATTTCATCTTCTTCTCCTTTCTGCTTCTTCTTCTCATTTTTTCCTTTCTTCTTCTCCTTTCTTCCTCTTCAACTAACTTCTTATTCTACTTTCTTCTTATCTCCTTTCTTCTTCTTCGCCTCTCTTCTTCTTCTCTTAATTTCTTGGTCTCCTTTCTTCTTCTCCTAACTTGTTCTACTTCTTTCTTCTTCTTCTCCTTTCTTCTTTTCCTTTCATCTTCTAATCCTTTCTTCTTCTTCTTCTCCATTCTTCTTCGTCTTCTCCTTCCTTCTTCTTCTCCTAACTTGTTCTTCTTCTTTCTTCTTCTTCTCTATTCTTCTTATTCTCTTTTCTTCTTCTTCACCTTATGATGAAGGCCTAAAAACTAAAAACAAATATACATGGTGTTTTGAGAAAATTCCAAAGAAAATGCATAATTAAGACACCACATTCCCTTTACATTTAATCCTTTATTTAGTATTCTTTATATTTCTTAGTTTAATTTTTAATGTTGGTTTAGTTTCTTATTAAGCTTAATTTTAATTGGGCTTATTTTCCTTTGTTTTGTAGGACTTTCTAAAGGCACCACACCTTGGATAAGCTCACCCCCATCACATTTTGGCTTTGGAGCCACCAATACTTTGAGGGGCGCACCCCCCTTCTCTCCCTAAGTGCTGCCAAGTTTTTTGCACCTTTTTGGGAGCATCAAGTCCATTTTGAAGTGCTTTTAGCACCCCTTTGTAGCAGCCCAATCTTTGGCCTTTTAGGAAGGTTTAAACCTAGTTTCTAGACCATTCTTTAGGGTTAATTTACATGTAATTTCAGCTACATTTGATTTTAATTTGGGAGCCATCCAAGCCTATAAATAGGGCTCCCATTCACCTTGTAAGGAGACTTTTGAATGATAGAAATATTATGAAAAATTTTCAGCTTGTGTTGTGAGTGTTCCTCACCCTCTCTTAAGCCTTATCTTGAGTGTGATTCAAGTGGCGGCACCACCACTTATCTTGGGTATCCACCACCCAAGTGGCGTGACTCATCCATTTCCATTTCACTTCATTTGGTTCTTATATTCTTTCCACTTATTCTATGTTATGTTGATTTTTATTTCCATTTGCCTACCATGTGTTTGATTAATTGTCCCAACATCATATTTTCTCTTCCTCCTCTTGAATCCCATTTGAAATGAACCTTCACATCTAGATAACATCATGTTATCTTAATGTCCAGTGGGGATTTTCTTTGGGGTTTTCCTCTAAAATCAATCTAATCTTCACTCAAACCATAATCCATAAAAAGGACCTACATCACCTTAATTCTTCTTCTGCTTTCTTCTTCTTCTTTTCCTTTCCTCTTCTTCTCCTAACCTGTTATTCTCCTTTCTTCTTCTTCTCCTAACTTCTTCTTCTCCTTTCTTTTCTTCTCCAAACCTTTTCTTCTCCTTTCTTTTCTTCTCCAAACCTTTTCTTGTCCTTTCTTCTTCTTCTCCTAACTTCTTTTTCTCCTTTCTTCTTCATCTCCTAAGTTCTTCTTCTCTTTTCTTTTTTTTCTCCTTTCTTTTTATTCTCCTAACTTCTGCTTCTCCTTTCTATTTCTTCTCTATTATTCTTCTTCTCCTATCTTCTTCTTCTTGTTTCATCTTCTTCTCCAAACTTCTTCTTCTTCTCCTAAATTCTTTTACTCCTTTCTTCTTCTTCTCCTAACTTCTTCTCCTTTCTTTTTCTTCCCCTAACTTTCTCTCCTTTTTTCTTCTTCTCCTAACTTTTCTCCTTTCGCCTTCTTCTCTTAACTTCTTCTTCTCCTTTCTTCTACTTCTCCTAACTTCATCTTCTCCTTTCTTCTTCTCCTCCGTTCTTCTACTTCTCCTAACTTCATCTTCTCCTTTCTACTTCTCCTCCATTCTTCTTCTTCTCCTAACTTCCTCCTCTCCTTTCTTCTTCTTCTCCTTTCATCTTCTTCTTCTAACTTCTTTTTCTCCTTTCTTCTTCTTCTCCTAACTGTTAGAATCTAGACGGTCTATTAGATAACATGCACACAATATGTTTTGATGATAATAAATGAAAATAAGTTTTGAATAAATCAAAGGTTAATAGAAAAACGTTTATGAAATAATTATCTTATAATTGATAATAACGCTAAATAAAATGCCGCTTATTTAACATTCTATAAATATATAAGAACAGTATATCATATAATGACTACTTGGCTTAATATGGAAATCAAGTATTCAAATATTATTTGAAAGAATAAAATGAAATACTATATGAAGATTTAAATAAGAAGTTATAGAATCAAATATATCATCTCGTAAATAAAAAGAAATATTCTGTCTGTTATAAAAAATATATATTTCGTATTTGCACTGTATTTCCTTTTATTAGGTGTCATCATATCAAGAGGTTCCAAAGAAGTATTATTGAGAGAAAAATCTTAGTAATATGACACATGAAGATATTAGAAGATTATCATCAAAATATCTGAAGAATATTACAGCTGAAGATTTTTCTACAACGGTCATATTTTTTGAAAGCCTACAAAAGTAGAAGATGACAAATGCAAAAGAACCAAGCACAAGTCAATAGAAACAACATTAATAATCATATAAAAGCTGTTAGAAAGTTTAGAAAGAAAGGCTTGAGAAGATTCTGAGTTTAGCTGGTGCTACAGTTTGATATCTACACTCCAGGTGATATTTTTTTTGTGCTCATCCTTTGAGGTTGTTCAGAGGAGTTGTTTTTCATTCCTTGTGTGATTTAAGGAAGGTGTTGTCATTCCTTGTGTGATTCAAGGAAGGTGTTTTCATTCCTTGTGTGATTCAAGGAAGGTGTTGTAATCTATTGTGGGTTTCAAGAGATAGTGAGGCTCAATCTTTAGTTTTTCTATTTTGCATGTTTCACTTGTATTAGTGGTTGTAAAACTCTGATTAATTAAAGGAGGTGTGGCAATCTATTGTGGGTTTCAAGAGATAGTGAGGCTCAATCTTTAGTTTTTCTATTTTGCATGTTTCACTTGTATTAGTGGTTGTAAAACTCTGATTAATTAAAGATAGTGAGAGTGGGTGATCATCTCAAGTTGAGATGATTGGGAACTGGATGTAGGGTTAAGGATTTAACCCGAACCAGTATAAATCTCTGGTGTTATCTTTCTCTTTCCTTTATCTTTTATTTTTTCGTTGCGTATTCTATAAATTCTGCTTGACTAAATAAATCAACAGGGATAAAATAAAAGAAAGCGATTAAAGTTTTTCTAATTATTTTTTTACATCAATTCCCCCCCCCCCCTCTTGATGCCACTTGGTAACACTAACTTCATCCTCTCCTTTCTTCTTCTTCTCCTAACTTCTTCTTCTCCTAACTTCTCCTTTCTTCTTCTTGTCCATTCTTCATCATCTTCTCCTATCTTCTTCTTCTCTTCACTTCTTCTTTTCCTTTTTTCTTCTTCTCCATTTCTTCTTCTTCTTCTCCATTCTTCTTCTTCTTCTCCTTCCTTCTTCTTCTTCTCCATCCTTCTTCTTGTCATTTCTTTTTCTTGTCCTAACTTTTTCTTTTTCTTTCTTCTTCTCGTTTCATCTTCTTCTCCTTTCTTCTTCTCCTTTCTTCTTCTTCTCCTAACCTATTCTTCTGCTTTCTTCTTCTTCTCCTAACCTAATCTTCTCCTTTCTTCTTCATCTCCTAAGTTCTTCTTCTCCTTTCTTCTTATTCTCCTAACTTCTTTTTCTCCTTTCTTCTTCTCCTAACTTCTTTTTCTCCTTTCTTCTTCTTCTTCTTCTCCTAACTTCTTTATCTCCTAAGTTATTCTTCTCCTTTCTTATTTTTCTCCTTTCTTCTTATTCTCCTAACTTCTGCTTCTCCTTTCTATTTCTTCTCTATTGTTCTTCTTATCCTTTCTTCTGGTTCTCCTACATTCTTCTTCTCGTTTCATCTTCTTCTCCCAATTACTTCTCCTAAATTCTTCTTCTCCTTTCTTCTCCTTTTTTCTTATTCTCCTAACTTCTTCGTTTCCTTTCTTCTTCTTCTCCTTTCTGCATCTACTCCTAATTACTTCTTCTCCTAATTTCTTCTTCTCCTTTCTTCATTTTCTCGATTCTACTTCTTCTTCTTCTCCTTTCTTCTTCTTCTCCATTCTTCTTCTTCTCCTTTCTTCTTCTTCTTCTTCTACTCTCATCTTCTTCCCCTATGTTCTTATCCTAACTTTTTTTTCTCCTTTCTTCTTCTTTTCCTAACTTCTTCTTCTCCTTTCTTCTTCTTTTCCTAACCTCTTCTTCACCTTTCTTCTTCTTCTTCTCCTTTTTTCTACTTCTCCTAACTTCTTTTTTTCCATTCTTCTTCTTCTCCTAACTTCTTCGTTTCCTTTCTGCTTCTTCTTCTCCTAACTTCTTCTTTTCCATTCTTCTTCTTCTCCTAACTTCTTCGTTTCCTTTCTTCTTCTTCTCCTAACTTCTTCTTTTCCATTCTTCTTCTTCTCCTAACTTCTTCGTTTCCTTTCTTCTTCTTCTCCTTTCTACTTCTACTCATAACTTCTTCTTCTTTTAATTTCTTGTTCTCCTTTCTTCATTTTCTCGATTTAATTCTTCTTCTTCTCCTTTCTTCTTCTTCTCCATTCTTCTTCTTCTGCTTCCATCTTCTTCTCCTATGTTCTTTTCCTATCTTTTTTTTCTCCTTTCTTCTTCTTCTAACTTTTTCTTATCCTTTCTTCTTATTCTCCTGTCTTGCTCTTCTCCATTCCTCTTCTTCTCCTAACTACATTTGTCTTTTTTTCTTCTTCTCCTGTTGCCTTCTTCTCCTCACTTCTTCTCCTAACTTCTTCACCTTTCTTCTTCTTCGCCATTCTTCTTCTTTTTCACCTAACTATTTCTTCTCCTTTCTTCTTCTTCTTTTCCTTTCCTCTTTCTTCTCCTAACCTGTTCTTCTCCTTTCTTCTTCTTCCCCTTTCGTCTTCTACTCCTTTCTTCTTCTTCTCCTAACTTCTTCTACTCCTTTCTTCTTCTTCGCCTGACTTCTTCTACTTTCTCCTTCTTTTCCTAAGTATTTCATCTCCTATCTTGTTCTCCTTTCTTTTTGTTCTCATATCGTCTTCTCCTAACTTCTTCACCTTTCTTCTTCTTCTCCATTCTTCTTCTTTTTCTCCTACTATTTCTTCTCCTTTTTTCTACTTCTCCTAACTTCTTCTTTTCCTTTACTCTTCTTCTCCTAACCTGTTCTTCTCCTTTCTTCTTCTTGTCCTAACTTCTGCTACTCCTTTCTTATTCTTCTCCTAACCTCTTCTTCTCCTTTCTTCTTCTTCTCCTAACTTCTTTTTCTCCTATCTTCTTCACTCACTAACTTCTTTTTCTCCTTTCTTCTTCTTCTAACTTCTTTATCTCCTAAGTTCTTCTTCTCCTTTCTTCTTTCCTTTCTTCTTCTTCTCCTAACTTCTTTTTCTCCTTTCTTCTTCTTCTAACTTCTTTATCTCCTAAGTTCTTCTTCTCCTTTCTTCTTTTTCTCCTTTCTTCTTATTCTCCTAACTTCTGCTTCTCCTTTCTATTTCTTCTATATTGTTCTTCTTATCCTTTCTTCTTCTTCTCCTACCTTCTTCTTCTTGTTTCTTCTTCTTCACCCAACTTCTTCTTCTTCTAAATTTTTCTTCTCCTTTCTTCTTCTTCTTCTCCTTTTTTTGTTCTTCTCCTAACTTCTTCTTTTACATTCTTCTTCTTCTCCTAACTTGTTCGTTTCCTTTCTTCTTCTTCTCCTAACTTCTTCTTTTACATTCTTCTTCTTCTCCTAACTTGTTCGTTTCCTTTCTTCTTCTTCTCCTTTCTGCTTCTACTCCTAATTTCTTCTGCTCCTAATTTCTTCTTTTCATCTCTTCCTTTTCTCGATTCTACTTCTTCTTCTTCTCCTTTCTTCTTCTTCTCCATTCTTCTTCTTGTCCTTTTTTCTTCTTCTTCTTCTTCTTCTTCTTCTTCTTCTTCTGCTTTCACCTTCTTCTCCTATGTTCTTCTCCTAACTTTTTTTTCTCCTTTCTTCTTCTTCTCCTAACCTTTTCATCTCCTTTCTTTTTCTTCTTCATCAGCCTTGTTCTTCTCCATTCCTCTTCTTCTCCTAACTACATTTGTCCTTTTTTCTTCTTCTCCCTTTTCCTTCTTCTCCACACTTCTTCTGCTAACTTCTTCACCTTTCATCTTCAACTCCCTTCTTCTTCTTTTTCTCCTCACTATTTCTTCTCCTTTCTTATTCTTCTCCTAACTTCTTCTACTCCTTTCTTCTTCTTCTCCTAACCTCTTCTTCTCCTTTTTTCTACTTCTCCTAACTTCTTCTACTCCTTTCTTCTTCTTCGCCTGACTTCTTCTACTTTCTCCTTCTTTTCCTTAGTATTTCTTCTCCTATCTTGTTCTCCTTTCTTTTTGTTCTCATATGGTCTTCTCCTAACTTCTTCACCTTTCTTCTTCTTCTCCATTCTTCTTCTTTTTCTCCTAACTATTTCTTCTCCTAACTTTTTTTTCTCCTTTCTTCTTCTTCTCCGAACTTTTTCTTCTCCTTTCTTGTTCTTGTCCATTCCTCTTCTTTTCCTAACTACATTTGTCCTTTTTTCTTCTTCTCTTCTTCTCCTCACTTCATCTCCTAACTTCTTTACCTTTCTTCTTCTTCTCCATTCTTCTTTTTCTCGTAACTATTTCTTCTCCTTTCTTCTTCTTCTTCTCCTAACTTCTTCTACTCCTTTCTTCTTCTTCTCCTAACCTCTTCTTCTCCTAAATTCTTCTTCTCCTTTCTTCTTCATCTTCTCCTTTTTTCTACTTCGCCTAACTTCTTCTTTTCCATTCTTCTTCTTCTCCTAACTTCTTCGTTTCCTTTTTTCTTCTTCTTCTCCTTTTTCCTTCTTATCCTTACTTCTTCTTTTCCATTCTTCTTCTTCTCCTTTCTGCTTCTACTTCTAACTTCTTCTTCTACTAATTTCTTCTTCTCCTTTCTTCATTTTCTCGATTCTACTTCTTCGTCTTCTCCTTTCTTCTTCTTCTCCATTCTTCTTCTTCTCCTTTCTTGTTCTTCTTCTTCTGCTTTCATCTTCTTCTCCTATGTTCTTCTCCTAACTTTTTTTTCTCCTTTCTTCTTCTTCACCTAACTTTTTTTTCTCCCTTCTTCTTCTTCTCCTTTCTTCTTTATCTCCTGTCTTGTTCTTCTACATTCCTCTTCTTCTCCTAACTACATTTATTCTTTTTTCTTCTTCTCTTCACATCTTCTCCTTTCTTCTTCTTCCCCTTTCTTCTTCTACTCCTTTCTTCTTCTTCTCCTAACTTCTTCTACTCCTTTCTTCTTCTTCTCCTAACTTCTTCTACTCCTTTCTTTTTCTTCGCCTAACTTCTTCTACTTTCTCCTTCTTTTACTAACTATTTCTTCTCCTATCTTGTTCTCCTTTCTTTTTGCTCTCATATCTTCTTCTCCTAACTTCTTCACCTTTCTTCTTCTTCTCCATTCTTCTTCTTTTTCTCCTAACTATTTCTTCTCCTTTCTTCTTCTTCTCCTAACTTCTTTTTCTCCTTTCTTCTTCTTCTCCTAACTTCTTTTTCTCCTTTCTTCTTCATCTCCTTTCTTCTTCTTCTCCTAACCTCTTCTTCTCCTTTCTTTTTCTTCTCCTAACTTCTTTTTCTCCTTTCTTCTTCTTCTTCTTCTACTAACATCTTCATCTCCTAAGTTCTTCTTCTCCTTTCTTCTTTTTCTCCTTTCTTCTTATTCTCCTAACTTCTGCTTCTCCTTTCTATTTCTTCTCTATTTTTCTTCTTATTCTTTCTTCTTCTTCTCCTATCTTCTTCTTCTCGTTTCATCTTATTCTCCCAACTTCTTCTTTTCCTAAATTCTTCTACTCCTTTCTTCTTCTTCTTCTCATTTTTGCTTCTTCACGTAACTTCTTCTACTCCTTTCTTCTTCTTCTCTTAACTTCTTCTCCTTTCTTTTTCTACCCCTAACTTTCTCTCCTTTCTTCTTCTTCAACTAACTTCTTTTCCTTTCAACTTCTTCTCTTAATTTCTTCTTCTCCTAACTTCTTCTTCTCCTTTCTTCTACTTGTCCTAACTTCTTCTTCTCTTCTCCTAACTTCAT
>BDMB01000259.1:37156-47721 GCA_016859785.1 Macrotyloma uniflorum
TACGCTTGCATCTTCCTCTTCTCCTTTCTTCTTCTTCTCGTTTCTTCTTTTTCTCCTAACTTCTTCTTCTCCTTTCTTCTTCATCTCCTAACTTCTTCCTCTCCTTTCTTCTTCTTCTTCTAACTTTTATTAATTTCTTCTTCTTCTCCATTCCTTTTTGATGAAGGCCTAAAAACTAAAAACAAATATGCATGGTGTTTTGAGAAAATTTCAAACAAAATGCATAATCAAGATAACACTTTCCCTTTACATTTAATCCTTTATTTAGTATTCCTTATATTTCTTAGTTTAATTTGTAATGTTGGTTTAATTTCTTATTAAGCTTAATTTTAATTGGGCTTATTTTCCTTTGTTTTGTAGGACTTTCTAAAGGCACCACACCTTGGATAAGCTCACCCCCATCACATTTATGGCTTTGGAGCCACCAATACTTTGAGGGGCGCACCCCCCTTCTCTCCCTAAGTGCTGCCAAGTTTTTTGCACCTTTTTGGGAGCATCAAGTCCATTTTGAAGTGCTTTTACCACCCCTTTGTAGCAGCCCAATCTTTGGCCCTTTAGGAAGGTTTAAACCTAGTTTCTAGACCATTCTTTAGGGTTAATTTACATGTAATTTCAGCTGCATTTGATTGTAATTTGGGGGCCATCCAAGCCTATAAATAGGGCTCTCATTCACCTTGTAAGGGGACTTTGAAAGATAGAAATATTGTGAGAAATTTTCAGCTTGTGTTGTGAGTGTTCCTCACCCTCTCTTAAGCCTTATCTTGAGTGTGATTCAAGTGGCGGCACCACCACTTATCTTGGGTATCCACCACCCAAGTGGCGTGACTCATCCATTGCCATTTCACTACATTTGGTTCTTATCTTCTTTCCATGTTCATATTTCCATTTTATTTCTATGTGCCTACCATGTGTTTGATTAATTGCCCCAACATCATATTTCCTTTTCCTCCTCTTGAATCCCATTTGAAATGAAACTTCACATCTAGATAACATCATGTTATCTTAATGTCCAGTGGGGATTTTCTTTGGGGTTTTCCTCTAAAATCAATCTAATCATCAACTCAAACCATAATCCATAAAAGGGGCCTACATCACTTTTCTTCTCTGTTATTCTTCGTCTTCTAACTTCTTCTTCTCCTTTCTTCTTCTTCTCCATTCTTTTTCTTCTTCTACTTTCTTCTTCTTCTTCAAACTTCTTCTTCTCCATTCTTCTTCTTCTCCAAACTTGTTCTTCTCCTAACTTCTTCTCCCTTCTTCTTATTCTCCTTTTTTCTTCTTCTAGTTACTTCTTCTTCTCCTTTTTTTCTTCTTCTCCTAAATTTTTCTTTTCATTTCATCTTCTTCTCCTTTCTGCTTCTTCTTCTCCTTTCTTCTCTTCCTTTCTTCTTCTCATTTCTTCCTCTTTAACTAACTTCTTATTCTACTTTCTTCTTATCACCTTTCTTCTTCTATTAATTTCTTGGTCTCCTTTCTTCTTCACCTAACTTCTTCTTCTTCTTTCTTCATCTTCTCCTTTCTTCTTTTACTTTTATCTTCGAATGCTTTCTTTTTCTTCTCCTAATTTCTTCTCCTTTCTTCTTCTACTCCATTCTTCTTCCTGTTCTCCTTCCTTCTTCTTCTCATAACTTGTTCTGCTTCTTTCTTCTTCTTCTCTATTCTTCTTCTTCACCTTACTTCTTCTTCTACTAACTTCTTCTTCTCCTTTCTTCTTCTCCTTCCTTCTTCTTCTTTTTCTTTCTTCTTCTTCTTCTCCTTTCTTCTTCTTCTCCTAACTTCTTCTCCATCCTTCTTCTTCTCCATTCTTCTTCTTCTCCTTTCTTCTTTTCCTTTATTCTTCTTCTTGTAACTTCTTCTTCTCCTTTCTTCTTTTTCTACTTTCCTCTTCTTCTTTTCTTTTTTTCTTTTTCTCCTAACTTCTTCTTTTCCATTTTTCTTCTTCTCCTAACTTCTTCGTTTCCTTTCTTCTTCTTCTCCTTTCTGCTTCTACTCCTAACTTCTTCTTCTCGTTTTTTCTTCTTCTCCTTTCTTTTTCTTATCCTTTATACTTCTTCTTATAACTTTTTCTTCTGCCAACTTCTTCTACTCCTTTCTTGTACTTCACCTTTCTTCTTCATCGCGTAAGTTCTTGTTCTCTTTGCTTCTTCTTCTCCTAACTGCTTCTACTTTCTTCTTCTTTTCCTAACTATTTCTTCTCCTATCTTCTTTTCATTTCTTTTTGTTCTCATATCTTCTTCTCCTAACTTCTTCACCTTTCTTCATCTTCTCCATTCTTCTTCTTTTTCTCCTAACTACTTCTTCTCCTTTCTTCTTCTTCTCATAAGTTCTTCTTCTCTGTTCTTCTTCTTCTTTTCCTTTCGTCTTCTTCTCCTAACCTATTCTTCTCCTAACCTGTTCTTCTCCTTTCTTCTTCTTCTTCTCCTAACTTCTTTTTTCCTTTCTTCTTCATCTCCTAAGTTCTTCTACTCCTTTCTTCTTTTTCTCCTTTCTTTTTATTCTCCTAACTTCTACTTCTCCTTTCTATTTCTCCTTCTATTCTTTTCTTCTTCTTCTTCTTTTTGCTTCTTCTCCTAACTTCTTCTACTCCTTTCTTCTTCTTCACCTTTCTTCTTCTTCTCCTAACTTCTTCTTCTCCTTTCTTTTTCTTCCCCTAACTTTCTCTCCTTTGTTCTTCTTCTCCTTTCTTCTACTTGTCCTAACTTCTTCTTCTCTTTTCTTCTACTTCTCCTAACTTCATCTTCTCCTCCATTCTTCTTTTTCTCTTTTCTTCTTCTTCTCCTAACTTCCTACTCTCCTTTCTTCTTCTTCTCCTTTCATCTTACTCTCCCAACTTCTTCTTCTCCTTTCTTCTTCTTCTCCTAACTTCCTCCTCCCCTTTCTTCTTCTTCTCCTTTCATCTTCTTCTCCTAACTTTTTCTTCTCCTTTCTGCTTCTCTTAACTTCCTCCTCTCCTTTCATCTTCTTCTCCTAACTTCTTCTTCTCTTAGCTTCTTCTTCTCCCAACTTCCTCCTCTCCTTTCTTCTTCTTCTCCTTTCATCTTCTTCGCCTAACTTCTTTTTCTCCTTTTTTCTTCTTCTCCTAACTTCTTCTTCTCCTTTCTTCTTCTGCTCCTATCTTCTTCTTCTACTTTCTTCGTTTCCTTTCATCTTCTAATCCTTGTTCTTCTCCTAACTTCTTCGCTTTTCTTCTTCTTGTCCATTCTTCTTCATCTTCTCATTTCTTCTTCTTCTCTTTACTTTTTCTTTTCCTTGCTTCTTCCTCTCCATTCTTCTTCTTCTCAATTCTTCTTCTTCTCCATCTACTTCTTCTTGTCCTTTCTTCATTTTCTCCATTCTTCTTCATCTTCTCCTTTCTTCTTCTTCTCTTAACTTCTTCTTCTGCTTTCTTTTTCTTCCACTAACTTCTTCTTCTCCTTTCTTCTTCTTCTCCTTTCTTCTTCTTCTACTAACTTCTTCTTTTCTTTTCTTCTCTTAAATTCTTCTCTTTTCTTCCTTTTCTCCTTTCTTCTTCTTCTCCTTTCTTCTTTTTCTCCTAACTTCTTCTCCATTCTTCTTCATGTACTCCTAACTTCTTCTCGTTTCTTCTTCTTCTTCTAATTTCTTATTCTCCTTTCTTAAGTTTCGCCATTCTTCTTCCTCTCCTTACTTCTTCTAGTTTCTTCTTCTTATCCTTTCAACTTCTTCTTCTAACTTTTTTTTCTCCCAACTTCTTCTCTTCCTTTCTTGTACTTCACCTTTCTTCTTCTTTGCTTAAGTTCTAGTTCGCTTTTCTTCTTCTTCTCCATTCCTCTTCTTCTCCTAACTTCTTCTACTTTATTTTTCTTCTCTTAACCTCATCTTCTCCTTTCTTCTTCTTCTCCTTTCTTCTTCTCCTTTCTTCTTCTTATCCTTTCTACTTCTTCTTTTAACTTTTAATTCTCCATTCTTCTTCTTCTCCCAACTTCTTCTCCTCCTTTCTTATACTTCACCTTTCTTCTTCTTCGCGTAAGTTCTAGTTCTCTTTTCTTCGTCTTCTTCTCCATTCTTCTTCTTCTCCTAACTTGTTCTACTCCTTTCTTCTTCTTCTCCTAACTTCTTCTACTTTCTTCTTTTTTTCCTAACTATTTCTTCTCCTACCTTCTTCTCCTTTCTTTTTGTTTTCATATCTTCTTCTCCTAACTTCTTCACCTTTCTTCTTCTTCTCCATTCTTCTTCTTTTTCTCCTAACTACTTCTTCTCCTTTCTTCTTCTTCTGATAAGTTCTTCTTCTTATTCCCCTTTTTTCTTCTTCTAGTTACTTCTTCTTCTCCTTTTTTCTTCTCTTCCTAAATTTTTCTTTTCATTTCATCTTCTTCTCCTTTAATCTTCTTCTTCTCCTTTCTTCTTCTTCCTTTCTTCTTCTCCTTTCTTCCTCTTCAACTAACTTCTTTTTCTACTTTCTTCTTATCTCCTTTCTTCTTCTTTGCATTTCTTCTTCTTCTCTTAATTTCTTGATCTCCTTTCTTCTTCTCCTTTCTCCCTCTTCAACTAACTTCTTATTCTACTTTCTTCTTATCACCTTTCTTCTTCTTTGCCTTTCTTCTTCTTCCCTTAATTTCTTGCTCTCCTTTCTTCTTCTCCTAATTTCTTCTTCTTCTTTCTTCTTCTTCTCCTTTCTTCTTTTCCTTTCATCTTCTATTACTTTTTCCTTCTTCTCCTTTCTTCTTCTTCTCCACTTTTCTTCTTCTTCTCCATTCTTCTTCTTCTTCTCCTTCCTTCTTCTTCTGCTAACTTGTTCTTCTTCTCCATCCTTCTTCTTGTCCTTTCTTTTTCTTGTCCTAACTTCTTCTTTTTCTTTCTTCTTCTCGTTTCATCTTCTTCTCCTTTCTTCTTCTTCTCCTAACCTATTCTTCTGCTTTCTTCCTCTTCTCCTAACCTGTTCTTCTCCTTTCTTCTTCATCTCCTAAGTTCTTCTTCTCCTTTCTTCTTTTTCTCCTTTCTTCTTATTCTCCTAACTTCTGCTTCTCCTTTCTATTTCTTCTCTATTGTTCTTCTTCTCCTTTCTTCTTCTACTCCTACCTTCTTCTTCTCGTTTCATCTTCTTCTCCCAACTTCTTCTTCTCCTAAATTCTTTTACTCCTTTCTTCTTCTTCTCCTTTCTTTTTCTTACCCTAACTTTGTCTCCTTTCTTCTTCTCCTCCTAACTTCTTCTCCTTTCGACTTCTTCTCTTAACTTCCTCTTCTCCTCCATTCTTGTTCTTCTCCTTTACTTCTTCTTCTCCTTTCATCTTATTCCCCTTTCATCTTCTTCTCCTAACCTCTTCTTCTCCTAACTTCTTCCTCTTCTTTATTCTTCTTGTCCTTTCATCTTCTTCTTCTAACTTATTCTTTTCCTTTCTTCTTCTGCTCCTATCTTCTTCTTCTACTTTCTTCGTCTCCTTTCATCTTCTAATCGTTACTTCTTCTTCTCGTAACTTCTTGTACTCCTTTCTTCTTCTTCTCCTAACTTCTTCTACTTTCTTCTTCTTTTCCTAACTATTTCTTCTCCTATCTTACTCTCCTTTCTTTTTGTTCTCATATCTTCTTCTCCTAACTTCTTCACCTTTCTTCTTCTTCTCTATTATTCTTCTTTTTCTCCTAACTACTTCTTCTCCTTTCTTCTTCTTCTTTTCCTTTCCTCTTCTTCTCCTTTGTTCTTCTTCTCCTAACTTCTTCTTCTCCTTTCTTTTTCTTCTCCTAACCTTTCCTTCTCCTTTCTTCTTCTTCTTCTTCTCCTATCTTCTTTTTCTCCTTTCTTCTTCATCTCCTAAGATCTTCTTCTCCTTTCTTCTTATTCTCCTAACTTCTGGTTCTCCTTTCTTTTTCTTCTTCTTCTTTTTTTTGCTTTTTCTCATTTCTTCTTCTTCTTCTAACTTCTTCTTCTCCTTTCTTTTTCTTCCCCTAACTTTCTCTCCTTTCTTCTTCTTCTCCTAACTTCTTGTCCTTTCGATTTCTTCTCTTAACTTCTTCTTCTCCTTTCTTCTACTTGTCCTAACTTCTTCTTCTCTTTTATTCTACTTCTCCTAACTTCATCTTCTCCTTTCTTCTTCTCCTCCATTCTTCTTCTTCTCCTTTCTTCTTCTTCTCCTAACTTCCTCCTCTCCTTTCTTCTTCTTCTCCTTTCATCTTATTCTCCTAACTTCTTTTTCTCCTTTCTTCTTCTTCTCCTAACTTCCTCCTCTCCTTTCTTCTTCTTCTCTTTTCATCTTCTTCTCCTTTCTTCTTCTTCTCTTAACTTCCTCCTCTCTTTTCATGTTCTTCTCCTAACTTCTTCTTCTCCTTTCTTCTTCTTCTCATAGCTTTTTCTTCTCCTAACCTCCTCCTCTCCTTTCTTCTTCTTCTTCTCCTTTTATCTTCTTCTCCTAACTTCTTCTTCTGCTAACTTCTTCTTCTCCTTTCTTCTTCTGCTCCTATCTTCTTCTTCTACATTCTTCGGCTCCTTTCATCTTCTAATCCTTACTTGTTCTTCTCCTAACTTCTTCTTCTTGTCCATTCTTCTTCATCTTCTCATATCTTCTTCTTCTCTTCACTTCTTCTTTTCCTTTCTTCTTCCTCTCCATTCTTCTTCTTCTCCATTCTTCTTCTTCTCCATCTTCTTCATCTTGTCCTTTCTTCATTTTCTCCATTCTTCTTCATCTTGTCTTTCTTCTTCTTCTCTTCACATCTTCTTCTCCTTTCTTTTTCTTCCACTAACTTCTTTTTCTCCTTTCTTCTTCTTCTATTAACTTCTTCTTTTCTTTTCTTCTCTTAACTTCTTTTTCCTTCCTTTTCTCCTTTCTTCTTCTACTCCTTTCTTCTTTTTCTCCTAACTTCTTCTCCTTTCTTCTTCATCTCCTAACTTCTTCATCTCCCTTCTACTTCTTCTTCTTCTAACTTCTATTAATTTCTTCTTCTTTTCCGTTATTCTTCGTCCCCTAACTTCTTCTTCTCGTTTCTTCTTAGTCCCCTTTTTTCTTCTTCTAGTTACTTCTTCTTCTCCTTTTTTCTTCTTCTCCTAATTGTTTTTTTTTTATTTCATCTTCTCTTTTCTCCTTCTTCTTCTCCTTTCTTCTTCTTCCTTTCTTCTTCTCCTTTCTTCCTCTTCAACTAACTTCTTTTTCTACTTTCTTCTTATCACCTTTCTTCTTCTTTGCATTTCTTCTTGTTCTCTTAATTTCTTGGTCTCCTTTCTTTTTGTCCTTTCTTCCTCTTCAACTAACTTCTTATTCTACTTTCTTCTTATCACCTTTCTTCTTCTTTGCCTTTCGTCTTCTTCTCTTAATTTCTTGCTCTCCTTTCTTCTTCTCCTAATTTCTTCTTCTTCTTTCTTCTTCTTCTCCTTTCTTCTTTTCCTTTCATCTTCTATACTTTTTTCTTCTTCTCCTAATTTCTTCTCCGTTCTTCTTCTTCTCCATTCTTCTTCTTCTTCTCCTTCCTTCTTCTTCTTCTAACTTGTTCTTCTTCCGTCTTCTTCTTCTCCATCCTTCTTCTTGTCCTTTCTCTTTCTTGTCCTAACTTCTTCTTTTCCTTTCTTCTTCTCGTTTCATCTTCTTCTCCTTTCTTCTTCTCCTTTCTTCTTCTTCTCCTAACCTATTCTTCAGCTTTCTTCTTCTTCTCCTAACCTGTTCTTCTCCTTTCTTCTTCATCTCCTATGTTCTTCTTCTCCTTTCTTCTTCTTCTCCTTTCTTCTACTTGTCCTAACTTCTTCTTGTCTTTTCTTCTACTTCTCCTAACTTCATCTTCTCCTTTCTTCTTCACCTCCATTCTTCTTCTTCTCCTTTCTTCTTCTTCTCCTAACTTCATCCTCTCCTTTCTTCTTCTTCTCCTTTCATCTTATTCTCCTAAATTCTTCTTCTCCTTTCTTCTTCTTCTCCTAACTTCCTCCTCTCCTTTCTTCTTCTTCTCCTTTCATCTTCTTCTCCTTTCTTCTTCTTCTCTTAACTTCCTCCTCTCCTTTCATCTTCTTCTCCTAACTTCTTCTTCTCCTTTTATTTTCTTCTCCTAGCTTTTTCTTCTCCTAACTTCCTCCTCTCCTTTCTTCATCTTCTCCTTTCATATTCTTCACCTAACTTCTTCTTTTCCTTTCTTCTTCTGCTTCTATCTTCTTCTTCTACTTTCTTCGTCTCCTTTCATCTTCTAATCCTTACTTGTTCTTCTCCTATCTTCTTCTTCTTGTCCATTCTTCTTCATCTTCTCATTTCTTCTTCTTCTCTTCACTTCTTCTTTTCCTTTCTTTTTCCTCTCCATTCTTCTTCTTCTCTTCACTTCTTCTTCTCCTTTCTTTTTCTTCCACTAACTTCTTCATTTCCTTTCTTCTTCTTCTTCTCCATTTTTCTTCTTCTTCTCCATTCTTCTTCTTCTTCTCCTTCCTTCTTCTTCTTCTAACTTGTTCTTCTTCTTTCTTCTTCTTCTCCATCCTTCTTCTTGTCCTTTCTTTTTCTTGTCCTAACTTCTTCTTTTCCTTTCTTCTTCTCGTTTCATCTTCTTCTCCTTTCTTCTTCTTCTCCTAACCTGTTCTTCTCCTATCTTCTTCTTCTCCTAACCTGTTCTTCTCCTTTCTTCTTCATCTCCTAAGTTCTTCTTCTCCTTTCTTCTTTTTCTCCTCTCTTCTTATTCTCCTAACTTCTGCTTCTCCTTTCTATTTCTTCTCTACTGTTCTTCTTCTCCTTTCTTCTTCTACTCCTACCCTCTTCTTCTCTTTTAATCTCTTCTCCCAACTTCTTCTTCTCCTAAATTCTTTTACTTCTTTCTTCTTCTTCTCCTTACTTCTTCTCCTTTCTTTTTCTTACCCTAACTTTGTCTCCTTTCTTCTTCTCCTCCTAACTTCTTCTCCTTTCGACTTATTCTCTTAACTTCCTCTTCTCCTCCATTCTTCTTCTTCTCCTAACTTCCTCCTCTCCTTTCTTCTTCTTCTCCTAACTTCCTCCTCTCCTTTCTTCTTCTTCTCCTTTCATCTTATTCTCCTAACTTCTTCTACTCCTAACTTCTTCTTCTCCTCACTTCCTCCTCTCCTTCTTCTTCTCCTAGCTTTTTCTTCTCGTAATTTCCTCCTCTCATTTCTTCTTCTTCTCCTAACTTCCTCCTCTCCTTTCTTCTTCTTCTCCTTTCATCTTCCTCTTCTAACTTCTTCTTTTCCTTTCTTCATCTTCTCCTTTCTTCTTCTGCTCCTATCTTCTTCTTCTACTTTCTTCGTCTCCTTTCATCATCTAATCCTTACTTCTTCTTCTCCTAACTTCTTCTAATCCTTACTTCTTCTTCTCCTAACTTCTTCTACTCCTTTCTTCTTCTTCTCCTAACTTCTTCTACTGTCTTCTTCTTTTCCTAACTATTTCTTCTCCTATCTTCTTCTCCTTTCTTTTTGTTCTCATATCTTCATCTCCTAACTTCTTCACCTTTCTTCTTCTTCTCCATTCTTCTTCTTTTTCTCCTAACTACTTCTTCACCTTTCTTCTTCTTCTCCATTCTTCTGCTTTTTCTCCTAACTACTTCTTCTCCTTTCTTCTTCTTCTTTTCCTTTCCTCTTCTTCTCCTAACCTATTCTTCTCCTTTCTTCTTCTTCTCCTAACTTCTTCTTCTTCTCCTAACTTCTTCTTCTTCTCCTAACCTCTTCTTCTTCTCCTTTCTTCTTCTTCTCCTTTCTTCTTCTTCTCCTTTCTTCTTTTTCTCCTTTCTTCATATTCTCCTAACTTCTGCTTCTCCGTTCTTTTTCTCCTCTGTTGTTCTTCTACTCCTTTTTCTTCTTCTTCTTTTTGCTTCTTCTCCTAACTTGTTCTATTCCTTTCTTCTTCTTCTCCTTTCTTCTACATCTCCTAACTTCTTCCTCTCCTTTCTTCTTCTTCTTCTAACTTTTGTTAATTTCTTCTTCTTCTCCATTCCTTTTCTTCTTTGTTATTCTTGGTCTCCTAACTTCTTCTTCTCCACTCTTATTATTCTTCTTCTACTCTCTTCTTCTTTTTCAAACTTCTTCTTCTCCAGTCTTCTTCTTCTCCAAACTTCTTCTTCTCCTAACTTCTACTTCACCTTTCTTCTTATTCCCCTTTTTTCTTCTTCTAGTTACTTCTTCTTCTCTTTTCTTCTTCTTCTCCTAAATTTTTCTTTTCATTTCATCTTCTTCACCTTTTTGCTTCTTCTTCTCGTTTCTTCTTCTTCCTTTCTTCTTCTCCTTTCTTCCTCTTCAACGAACTTTTTATTCTACTTTCTTCTTCTTCCCCTTTCTTCTTCTTCTCTTAATTTCTTGGTCTCGTTTCTTCTTCTCCTAACTTCTTCTAGTTCTTTCTTCTTCTTCTCCTTTCTTCTTTTCCTTTCATCTTCTAATCCTTTCTTCTTCTTCTCCATTCTTCTTCCTCTTCTCCTTCCTTCTTCTTCTCCTAACTTGTTCTTCTTCTTTCTTCTTCTTCTCTATTGTTCTTATTCTCTTTTCTTCTTCTTCACCTTATGATGAAGGCCTAAAAACTAAAAACAAATATACATGGTGTTTTCGGAAACTTCCAAACAAAATGCATAATCAATCTTTGGCCCTTTAGGAAGGTTTAAACATAGTTTCTAGACCATTCTTTAGGGTTAACTACATGTAATTTCAGCTGCATTTGATT
>BDMB01000261.1:0-15968 GCA_016859785.1 Macrotyloma uniflorum
ATTTTAAAAATAAAATTTTATATTTATGATTAAAATATATTTAATTTAAAATTTTATAAGATTTTCAAAGTATTATTAATTGTATATTTTTCTTAAATTTTATTTTTTAAGTAGGTTTATACTCTGTTTCTTCTTCTTCATTTCTTTCCCCTTATTTCCTTTTGTTTCTTTTGTCTTTGTCTTTTCTTCTTGGTCTTTTTTTCCTTCTCGTTAAAGGTTTCCTCTACGAGAAGAAACGACCACCTGCATACAAATGTTATCACTCTTTGAAGATTGGACAACTCTATACAAGTAATTCAAGTGTTTTAATAATGATCAAGAATATCAAGAATCAAGATATCAAAGATAACTCAAGAAAAGTCAAGGTCGAAGCAAGGTCAAAGACACAGAAGACTTAGTTGATAGTTAGGAGTGAATGATATCAAAAGGTAATCATCACTCAGCTTAGAGAGTTTTCTCAAGAAAACTATTTTCGAAAAACTATAAAACTCACTGTAATAATCGATTATATATAGAACATAATCGATTATGTTTCTGGAAATTTTTAAGAAGAATTTTGTCACTGGAATAATCGATTAAGTAATCGATTATTTATTTCGAAAATGAAAAGTATTTCTCTCTGAAATAATCGATTAAGCAATCGATTATTTATTTTGAAAATGAAAAGTATTTCTCTCTGGAATAATTGATTAAGTAATCGATTATGGATTTTGAAACAGAAAGTATTTCTCTCTGGAATAATTGATTAAGTAATCGATTATTTATTTTGAGACTGAAATTATCTCTCGGGAATAATCGATTATGTAATCGATTAGGTATTTTTGAATAAAGACTTGTCACTGGAATAATTGATTATCTAATCGATTAATTACTCTTTTGAAAGAGTTCAGAGCACTGTCATAATCGATTATGTCCATAACGTATTCGATTATGTTCGAAGATTTTTGAAAAATATTCGTTGCGAAAAATTCTCCGAAAATAAAGGAATATCTTTGATTTGTATTTTCTGAACGTTGGAGTCTCTGAACAGAGTAAAAAATGTAATTTCGAAATTAAAATAAATTAAAATATTTTATTTGGGAATATTTGAGTATTTAATAAGCATATCAGGGTTTTTCAAGATACCTCACTCATACGCTCCTTGACACATTTTCTGAAAAGCTTTACACTTTTTTTGAGTATCTTGAGCCACGAAATTTCATGTTTTGAAAGTGGGAATATTTTTCTGTGCAATTATCTTTCTGTGAAAAATCTTGAGAAGACTCTGAGTAGAGCCAGTGCTACAGTTTGACAACTTCACTCCCAAGTGATATTTATTTTGATTATATTCATCCTTTGAGGCTGTTTAGAGGAGGTGTTTTTGTCTTCCTTGTGTGATTCAAGGAAGGTGTTTTATTCCTTGTGTGATTCAAGGAAGGTGTTTCATTCCTTGTGACACTCAAGGAATGCGTGATAATCTCTTGTGGGTTTCAAGAGATTGTGAGGTTTGATCTTTAATTTCTGTATTTTTGCATGTTTCACTTGTGATTAGTGGTTGTAAAAATTCTGATAAATTAAAGATATAAGAGTGTGTTATCATCTCAGGTTGAGGTGATTGGGAACTGGACATAGGGTTAAGGATTTAACCCGAACCAGTATAAATTCCTGTGTTCTTCTTTCTTTCCCTTATCTTTTAATTTTTCCATTGCGCTTTATAAAATATATGCTAGACTAATTAATTCAAGAGGGTTAAAATTTGAATTAAATAAGAGTTAAAGTTTTAATTTTTATTGCATCAATTCACCCCCCCTCTTGATGCCACTTGACAACAAGTGGTATCAAAGCTTGGTTTGATAAGGTATTTCTAAAAGATCTTTGAGATGTCTATGCAGAATCAGATATACAGGGAAGGAGCGTCAATCAACCGACCACCACTCTTTGAAGGAGACAACTATCCGTTCTGGAAAGCAAGAATGGAGATTTTTCTTCAAACCCTCGACTATGGAGTTTGGGATGCAGTACAAAACGGTCCGTTCGTACCAACAATAATGCTAGCTGAAGGACCTACACAAAAACAATTTCTACAGTGGACACCGGATGAGAACAAGAGAGCTCAATACGATGTAAGGGCAAGAAATGCTATTGTTTCCGCACTAACATTAAATGAATTTTACAGGATTTCTAGGTGCAAAACTGCCAAAGAAATGTGGGACACATTAGAAGTCACACATGAAGGAACAAAAGAAGTCAAATGTGCAAGGAAAAACTCCTTGACACAAGAATATGAACTTTTGACCATGGCACCAAATGAAAGCATCGGAGACTTTCAAACACGATTTACACACATAGTAAAGCACTTAGAAGCCTTGGGAAGAAGCTTTGCCAAAGAAGAGCTCAACACGAAAATATTAAAGTCCCTTGATAGAAATTGGCAGCCAAAAGTCACAGCAATCACAGAATCAAGAGATCTTACCAAGATGGATATGGCTACCTTATTTGGAAAATTCAAAGAACATGAGCTTGAGCTTCAAAGACTAAAGAATGGAGAGGAGAATTACAAAAAGAAGACTCTTGCATTCAAAACAGAACAATCTGACGATGAAAATGAAGGTGAGAATATTAATGATGACTTTTCTTTGTTAGCAAAACAATTTTCCAGGTTTTTGAAGAACAAGAAAAGGAATCAGTATCAAAAGAAGGAGAAAGACAATCCCTCTTCAAACTACAAATGTTTATGTTAGGGATGCAATAGATTGGGGCACATTAAATCCGAATGCCCATTTGCAAAGAAAGAAGAAAAAGAAAAGAAGGGTAAGAAAATCCTTAAGAAGAAAAAGAAGGCCAGTATAACATGGGAAGACAAAGCATCGACCACCTCAGAAAGTAGCTCTAGTGAAAGCGAAGAAGAAGAGGAGGCAAATCTTTGCTTGATGGCCAATGAAGATCTCGAAATATCATCACGGGTAAGTAATTCTGAATCTACAGATTATTACGATGATTTACATGATGCGTTTCAAGAACTTTTTCAAAACTTTGATGTTTTATCCAAAAAAATTCTACTTTGAAAAATAATTTTCAAATTTTGGAAAATAAATTACAAAATGCAGAAAAGGAAAAAGAATCCTTGAAATCTAATTTAGAAAAATTAGAAACGATTTCAAAAAGAAAAATTTGTGAAAATTGTGAAATTCTTGGAAACAAAATTTCTAGTCTTGAAAAAGTAATTTCAAAGTTTTCTAAATCTAGTGTGCATATTGATACTATTTTAAATTCTCAAAAAGAAAGTTCTAGTAAAGCTGGACTTGGTTTTATCCCTAGAAAAAGTCTAGAAAAACAAAAGACTATTTTTGTAAAAGAATCGATACAAACAAATTTTCAAAAATCTTTTGTGAACAATTTTAAAAATAAAACCTATAAACCTACATTTTCTAGAACAAAATGTTTTTATTGCATGAAACATGGTCATATGGTAAATAAATTTTTAATAAAACATGTAGGTTTTCCCTCTGGAAAATTAGTTTGGGTTCAAGTAAAGAATTAATGTCCTTTATCATTATAATATAATTTTTGGATCTACTAACACTGATCTTTGCCAAGAGTTTGCCAAGCTTATGCAGGGAGAATTCGAAATGTCAATGATGAGGGAGCTAACATTCTTTCTTGGACTACAAATCAAACAACTAAAGGAAGGAATCTTCATCTCCCAATCCAAGTATTGCCTAGAAATTCTGAAGAAGTTTGAACTTGAAAGTTCTAAGGAAGCAGCTACTCCCATGGCGACATCATATTATCTTGATCATGATGAAAAAGGTTAGATGGTTGATCAAACCAAATACAGAGGTATGATTGGTTCTTTACTCTATCTTACTGCAAGTAGACCAGATATAATGCATAGTTTTTGTGTGTGTGCTAGGTTTCAGTCATCCCCAAAAGAATCACATCTAGTTGCTATCAAAAGAATTCTAAAATATTTAAATGGAACTAGGAATTTTGGACTTTGGTACCCCTCAGGATCCTCCCCTAGCCTAATAGGTTATTCTGACTCAGATAATGGAGGATGTAAGATAGATAGAAAAAGCACTAGTGGCACATGTCATTTATTAGGATGTTCTTTAGTTTCATGGCACTCTAAGAAGCAAGCATGTGTAGCTCTATCCACCACAGAAGCTGAGTATATAGTAGCAGGTAGTTGTTGTGCACAAATTTTGTGGATGAAGCATCAATTAGAGGATTATAATATTTTTCTAGATCACATACCCTTGAAGTGTGATAGTACCAGTGCCATAAACCTTACTAGGAACCCTATCATGCATTCTAGGACAAAGCATATTGAAATTAGACACTATTTTATAAGAGACCATATAATTAAGGGAGATTGCATAATTGAATATATAGATACTAAGAATCAATTAGCTGATATTTTCACTAAACCATTACCTAGAGATAGATTTCTTGAGCTAAGAAGAGAATTAGGAATTTTGGATGGTAATTCTGTTTTGTGAAAATTGTTTTGAAATTAATTGCGCTTATAATCGATTACGTGCTTACCCTAATCGATTATCTGGAATTAATTGAGTTTATAATCGATTACATGCTTCACCTAATCGATTATCTGGAATTTTGCTTATAGTTCTTCACTTTGCGATACCATAATCGATTACATAATCGATTATTACCGCGATGCTCTTCTGTCTTAATCGATTATATGCTAACATAATCGATTATCTGGGCATGAATAATCGATTATCATAAGAACATAATCGATTATCCGCGTCAGTTTCCGTTTGAATTTTCAAATTCTCGTCAAACTAGCCATTTTATTTCTTGGAAAACGTTCTCATCAATCAAAACGGCTATATTCTTGACCGTTACACACTGGATTGCTATAAATAACCCCTCAATTCGCATATTCATGTATCTCCCACTTCTTCTCCTTTGAAAAACAAAACCTATTCTCTACCTTCTAAATTCCTTGTCTCTCTGTTATACTTCTCACGAATCCATTTCAAGAATTCTAAATGGCATCCTCATCGAATCCAAGAAGGAAATTAACTACAAGGCGCAGAAACAAAGAGCCCATGATCAATCCCGAAGTGGCTCCTGTAGAACGCCCTCATGACTTGAGTGGCTGGATTTCTGATGAAGAGATTCATCCCCTATTCATTAGAGATTTCAAGACACGGAAAATGGTTCCTCCTAAGCGTCTCTCCATAAATTTCTTGAGGAGTGAAGGTTTTTCTTTTCAGGACTTGCTACAGACCCAAGGTCTAAAGCACTTTGTGGAAATGGGACGTACATCCATGTGTGGAGCTTTTCGGAATGGAGAATATTATCCAGATTTGGTCCACACATTTTATTGCAATTTGACCAAGCGGCACGGAGGAATCAAGTCACGCGTCAAAGGTATTGAAATTAATTTAGATGATGATATCTGGATGAACGTGGCTAAGATTCCTGTTAATACTAGAGGAATCAATATTATTGTTGGTTTTGAAGGTTTTGATAAGATGGAAGTTTACCGTTCTTATCTAAAGGATAATTATAATGGAAATTTCAACCTCTATAGGACTGGCCCTATGCGAGTCAATGAGAGATTATTGGCTTACATAATAAGTTGGTTGCTCTGTCCTAGAGAATCAAATCATGCACAGCTGACCACTGAAGATCTGCTGTTAATTTACGGTATTAATAATGGTTTAGCTTTGGATTGGCCTACTATTATTACTGATTACATGATTAAGGACAAGAGATTGCATTCTCATCTTCCTTATGCTCTGTTCATTACCAAAATTTTGATTCACTGTGGTGTTTCTCTTGAGGGAGAAACTCGTGAAGTAATGGATAGTCACAACAACATTGGGAAGAATGTGCTGAACAAGATGGGACTACAGAAAATAGATAATATATGGACTGCTCCTGCTGAGCAAGAAAGGGCTCCAGCTACTATGGATGAAGACATGCCTCATCCTCAACCACAGGCTGTCCTTCCAGACTAGTATTTTCAAATGCTGGAAAATATTCAGAAGTGGCAGTTGGATTTCAGTGCTATTTCTGAACAGCGATATCAGGCCCTTCAACAAAACTATGACAGCTTAAACTCTTATGTCAGGACAAGTTTTGAGGAGCTCAATACAACAATCAGAAGAAGCTTTGAAGACTTTGAAGACCGTATTTCTTCTATAGAGCGTGAATTGAGGGAAGATCAAAATCAAACAATGATGATGACGCTTAGAGTTAGCTGTTAGTTTTTTGTATTGATAGGTCTTTTGAGCTGAATTTTGTATTTCTGTTTGTGCTTCTTTATTGTCCTTTTTAATTATGATCTAGTAAAAAGGGGGAGAATTTTCTTATGTGTATGTGTGTTGATTTCTGATTATTTTTCTACTTATTTTTTCTGGACTGTTGAATTATATCATAAGCAGGGGGAGCTTAATAATTATTTATACTAACTAATACTAATATTGTTGAAAGTTTTTGGATTAGTCTCAACACACAGGTACACTTATATTTTTCTTGATCATAATAAAAAAGGGGGAGATTGTTATCACTCTTTGAAGATTGGACAACTCTATACAAGTAAATCTAGTGTTTTAATAATGATCAAGAATATCAAGAATCAGGACATCAAAGATAACTCAAGAAAACTCAAGTTGGAAGCAAGCTCAAAGACTTACAAGACACAGAACACTTAGTTGATAGTTAGGAGTGAATGATATCAAAAGGTAATCATCACTCAGCTCAGAGTGTTTTCTCAAGAAAATTGTTTTCTAAATCAAACCATAAAACTCACTATGATAATCGATTATAGGTAGAACATAACCGATTATGTTACTGGAAATTTTTAAGAATAATTTTTTCACTAGAATAATCGATTAAGTAATCGATTATTTATTTTGAAAATGATTTCTCTCTGGAATAATCGATTAAGTAATCGATTATTTATTTTGAAAATGAAAAGTATTTCTCTCTGAAATAATCGATTAAGTAATCGATTATTTATTTTGAAAATGATTTCTCTCTGGAATAATCGATTAAGTAATCGATTATTTATTTTGAAAATGATTTCTCTCTGGAATAATCGATTAAGTAATCGATTATTTATTTTGAAAATGATTTCTCTCTGGAATAATCGATTAAGTAATCGATTATTTATTTTGAAAATGATTTCTCTCTGGAATAATCTGATTATTTATTTTTAAACTGAAAGTATTTCTCTCTAGAATAATCGATTAAGTAATTGATTATTTGTTTTTAAACTGAAAGTATTTCTCTCTGGAATAATCGATTATGTAATCGATTAGGTATTTTTGAATAAAGACTTGTCACTGTGATAATCGATTATCTAATCGATTAGTTACTTTTTTGAAAGAGTTTAGAGCACTGTCATAATCGATTATGTTCGAAGATTTTTGAAAAATATTCGTTGCGAAAAATACTCTGAAAATAAAGGAATATCTTGATTCTTATTTTCTGAACGTTGGAGAGTCTTTGAATAGAGTAAAACGTGTGATTTCGAATTAAAATAAAATAAAAATATTTTATTTGGAAATTTTTGGTTATTTAATAAGCATATCAAGGGTTTTCAAGATACCTCTCATAATACACTCTTTGACACATTTTCTGAAAAGCTTCACACTTTTTCTGAGTATCTTGAGCCACGAAATTTCATGTTTTGAAAGTGAGAATATTTTTCTGTGCAATTATCTTTCTGTGAAAACTCTTGAGGAGACTCTGAGCAGAGCCGGTGCTACAATTTGAAAGCTTCACTCACAGGTGATATTTTTCTTGTTTATATTCATCCTCTTGTTCAGAGGAGGTTTTTTTGTCTTCCTTGTGTAATTCAAGGAAGGTATTTCATTCCTTGTGAGACTCAAGGAAGGGTTGAAAATCTCTTGTGGGTTTCAAGAGATTGAGAGGTTTGATCTTTAATTTCTGTATTTTTGCATGTTTCACTTGTGATTAGTGGTTGGAAAAATTCTGATAAATTAAAGATATAAGAGTGTGTGATCATCTCAGGTTGAGGTGATTGGAAACTGGACGTAGGGTTAAGGATTTAACCCGAACCAGTATAAATTCCTGTGTTCTTCTTTCTTTCCCTTATCTTTTAATTTTTCCATTGCGCTTTATAAAATATCTGCTAGACTAATTAATTAAAGAGGGTTAAAATTTGAATTAAATAAGAGTTAAAGTTTTAATTTTTATTGCATCAATTCACCCCCCCTCTTTATGCCACTTGACAACAAGTGGTATCAAAGCTTGGTTTGATAAGGTATTTCTAAAAGATCTTTGAGATGTCTATGCAAAATCAGATATACAGGGAAGGAGCGTCAATCAACCGACCACCACTCATTGAAGGAGACAACTATCCGTTCTAGAAAGCAAGAATGGAGATTTTTCTTCAAACCCTCGACTATGGAGTGTGGGATGCAGTACAAAACGGTCCGTTCGTACCAACAATAATGCTAGCTGAAGGACCTACACCACAACAATTCCTACAGTGGACACCGGATGAGAACAAGAGAGCTCAATACGATGTAAGGGCAAGAAATGCTATTGTTTCTGCACTATCATTAAATGAATTTTACAGGATTTCCAGGTGCAAAACTGCCAAAGAAGTGTGGGACACACTAGAAGTCACACATGAAGGAACAGAAGAAGTCAAGCGTGCAAGGAAAAACTCCTTGACACAAGAATATGAACTTTTGACCATGACACCAAATGAAAGCATCAGAGACTTTCAAACACGATTTACACACATAGTAAATAACTTAGAAGCCTTGGGAAGAAGCTTTGCCAAATAAGAACTCAACACAAAAATATTAAAGTCCCTTGATAGAAATTGGCAGCCAAAAGTCACAGCAATCACAGAATCAAGAGATCTTAACAAGATGGATATGGGTACCTTATTTGGAAAACTCAAAGAACATGAGCTTGAGCTTCAAAGACTAAAGAATGGAGAGGAGATTACAAAAAGAAGACTCTCGCATTCAAAACAGAACAATCTGACGATGAAAACGAAGGTGAGAATATTAATGATGATTTTTCTTTATTAGTGAAAAAATTTTCCAGGTTTTTGAAGAACAAGAAAAATCAAAATCGAAAGAAGGAGAAAAGCAATCCCTCTTCAAACTTCAAGTGTTTCGGATGCAATAGAGTGGGTCATATCAAAGCCGAGTGCCCTTTTGCAAAGAAAGAAGAAAAAGAAAAGAAGGGTAAGAAAATCTTTAGGAAGAAAAAGAAGGCCTATATAGCCTGGGAAGACAATGCATCAACCACCTCAGAAAGTAGCTCTAGTGAAAGCGAAGAAGAGGAGGCAAATCTTTGCTTGATGGCCAATGAAGATCTCGAAACATCATCACGAGTAAGTAATTCTAAATCTACAGACTATTATGATGATTTACATGATGCATTTCAAGAGCTTTTTCAAAACTTTGATGTTTTATCTAAAAAACATTCTACTTTGAAAAATAATTTTCAAATTTTGGAAAATAAATTACAAGATGCAGAAAAGGAAAAATAATCTTTGAAATCTAATTTAGAAAAATTAGAAACAATTTCAAAAAGAAAAATTTGTGAAAATTGTGAAATTCTTGGAAACAAAATTTCTAGTCTTGAAAAAGTAATTTCAAAGTTTTCTAAATCAAGTGTGCATCTTGATACCATTTTGAATTCTCAAAAAGAAAGTTCTAGTAAAACTAGACTTGATTTTATTCCTAGAAAAAGTCTAGAAAAACAAAAGACTATTTTTGTAAAAGAATCTATACAAACAATGTTTCAAAAATCTTTTGTGAACAATTTTCAAAATAAAATCTATAAACCTACATTTTCTACAACAAAATGTTTTTATTGCATGAAACATGGTCATACGGTAAATAAATGTTTAATAAAACATGTAGGTGTTCCCTCTGGAAAATTTGTTTGGGTTCAAGTAAAGAATTAATGTCTTTTATCATTGTGATTAGTATTTTTTTTGGATCAAGAATTAATTGCTAGAATAATCGAGAATGTGTATACTAACCCGTAAGGACCCAAAATAATAAAGGGGACCTAAATCTATATGTTTGTGTTGCAGATTACTTCCAAGGAAAGAAAAGTGCTATGGTACCTAGATAGTGGATGTTCAAGACACATGACTGGAGACAAGAATAAATTTCAAAATCTCAAAATGAAGAATCAAGGATTTGTGACCTATGGAGACAACAACAAAGGAAAGATTCTTGGCTCTGGAGACATAGGTATCACTGAGAGTNGAGAGTTTTGTGATCCATGATGTCCTCCTAGTAGAAGGGTTAAAACACAATCTCTTGAGCATCAATCAACTGTGTGATAAAGGATTGAAGATAGTATTTGAATCAAGTTATTGTCATATACTACAAAAGGATTCAAATAAAGTCGCTCTAAAAGGTACGAGATTAAATAATATATATGTCATTGATCTTGTTAATGTTGCATCTAGAGACATTCCTTGCCTAGACATAATAATGGTAATTTTAACCTCTATAGGACTGGCCCTATGCGAGTCAATGAAAGATTATTGGCTTACATAATAAGTTGGTTGATCTGTCCTAGAGGATCAAATCATGCACAACTGACCACTGAAGATCTGTTGTTAATTTATGGTATAAATAATGGATTAGCTTTGGATTGGCCTACTATTATTACTGATTATATGATTAAGGCCAAGAGATTGCATTCCCATCTTCCTTATGCTCTGTTCATTACAAAAATTTTGATTCACTGTGGTGTTCCTATTGAGGGAGAAACTCGTGAAGTAATGGATAGTCACAACACCATTGGGAAGAATGTGCTGAACAAGACAGGATTACAAAAGATAGATAATATGTGGACTGCTCCTACTGAGCAAGAAAGGACTCCAGCTGCTATTGATGAAGACATGCCTCATCCTCAACCTCAGGCTGTGCTTCCCTTCAACATAACTATGACAGTTTAAACTCTTATGTCAGGACTAGTTTTGAGGAGCTCAATACTACAATCAGAAGAAGCTTTGAAGATTTCGAAGACCGTATTTCTTCTGTAGAATGTGAATTGAGGGAAGCTCAAAATCAAGACAATGATGATGACGCTTAGAGTTAGCTGTTAGCCTTTTGTTTTTTAGGTCTTTTGAGCTGAGTTTTGTATTTTTGTGCATGCTTCTTTATTGTCCTTTTTAATTATGATCTAGTAAAAAGGGGGAGAATTTTCTTATGAGTATGTGTGTTGATTTCTGCTTATTTTTTTTTGCTTATTTTTTCTGGATTGTTGGATTATATAATAAGCAGGGAGAGCTTTAATTATATATACTAACTAATACTAATATTGTTGAAAGTTTTTGGATTAGTCTCAACACACAGGTACATTTATGTTTTTCTTGATCATCATCAAAAAGGGGGAGATTGTTATCACTCTTTGAAGATTGGACAACTCTATACAAGTAATTCAAGTGTTTTAATAATGATAGAGAATATCAAGTATCAAGACATCAAAGATAACTCAAGAAAACTCAAGTTGGAAGCAAGCTCAAAGACTTACAAGACACAGAAGATTTAGTTGATAGTTAGGAGTGAATGATATCAAAAGGTAATCATCACTCAGCTTAGAGTGTTTTCTCAAGAAAATTGTTTTCTAAAACAAACCATAAAACTCACTGTGATTATCGATTGTAGGTAGAACAAAACCGATTATGTTTCTGGAAATTTTTAAGAATAATTTTGCCACTGGAATAATCGATTATTTATTTTGAAAATGATTTCTCTCTAGAATAATCGATTAAGTAATCGATTATTTATTTTGAAAATGAAAAGTATTTCTCTTTGGAATAATCGATTATTTATTTTGAAACTGAAAGTATTTCTCTCTGGAATAATCGATTAGGTATTTTTGAATAAAGACTTGTCACTGATAATCGATTATCTAATCGATTAGTTATTTTTTTGAAAGAGTTCAGAGCAATGTCATAATCGATTATGTCTCTATAACATAATCGATTATGTTCGTAGATTTTTGAAAAATATTCGTTACGAAAAATTCTCTGAAAATAAAGGAGTATCTTGATTCTTATTTTTTGAACGTTGGAGAGTCTCTGAATAGAGTAAAACATGTGATTTCGAATTAAAATAAAATAAAAATATTTTATTTGGGAATTTTTGGTTATTTAATAAGCATATCAAGGGTTTTCAAGATACCTCTCGTAATACACTCTTTGACACATTTTCTGAAAAGCTTCACACTTTTTTTGAGTATCTTGAGCCACGAAATTTCATGTTTTGAAAGTGAGAATATTTTTCTGTGCAATTATCTTTCTGTGAAAAATCTTGAAGATACTCTGAGCAGAGCCGGTGCTACAATTTGAAAGCTTCACTCACAGGTGATATTTTTCTTGTTTATATTCATCCTCGAGGCTATTCAGAGGAGGTATTTTTGTCTTCCTTGTGTGATTCAAGGAAGGTATTTCATTCCTTGTGGGACTCAAGGAAGGGTTGGAAATCTCTTGTGGGTTTCAAGAGATTGAGAGGTTTGATCTTTAATTTCTGTATTTTTGCATGTTTCACTTGTGATTAGTGGTTGTAAAAATTCTGATAAATTAAAGATATAAGAGTGTATGATCATCTCAGGTTGAGGTGATTGGGAACTGGACGTAGGGTTAAGGATTTAACCCGAACCAGTATAAATTCCTGGTGTTCTTCTTTCTTTCCTTTATATTATAAATTCCTGGTGTTCTTCTTTCTTTCCTTTATATTTTAATTTTTTCGTTGCGCTTTATAAAATATCTGTTAGACTAATTAAATCAAGAGGATAAAATTTGAAAGAATAAAAGTTTAAAGTTTTAATTTTTATTGCATCAATTCACCCCACTCTTGATGCCACTTGACAACATTATTTATTATATATTTTTCTTAAATTTTATTTTTTAAGTAGGTTTATACTTCGTTTCTTCTTCTTCTTCTTCTTCTTCTTCTTCTTCTTCTTCTTCTTCTTCTTCTTCTTCTTCTTCATTTCTTTGCCCTTATTTCCTTTTGTTTCTTTTGTCTTTGTCTTTTCTTCTTGGTCTTCTTTTCCTTCTCGTTAAAGGTTTCCTCTACGACAAGAAACGACCACCTGCATAAAAATATTAATAATTATGAAAAAAATGTGATAATAAAATAATAATAATAATAATAATTATTAATTACTAAAATAATAATTAATTTATTATGGTATAGTTATAATATTAACATAATAATATTATTTTCGTAAATTATTAATAGTGACAATAGATTTATTTTTATTTTATGAAATTAAAATAATTATTTTTTCATAAACATTAAAAATTTTAAAAACTAAGAATTAAAGAAAAAATTCTTATTTATTTATATTAGATTGATTTTCTAAACATTAAATTTAATTTATTACTAATATTAAAATTTTAATTTTAATTTTTTAATTATTATTACCAATTTCGTCTTATTTTTTGTCTAGTTATTTAATTTTCTTTTATTCAATTAATTAAATATTTTAATTATTTAAAATAAATAATTAATTTATTTTAAAAATAACATTTTATATTTATGATTAAAATATATTTAATTTAAAATTTTATATGATTTTCAAAGTATTATTAATTACATGTTTTTTTGAAATTTTATTATTTAAGTAGGTTTATACTCTGTTTCTTCTTCTTTTACTACTTCATTTCTTCCCCCTTCTTCTTCTTCAAAAATGTGATATTAAAACAATAATAATTATTTTAATTATTGAAATAATAATTAATTTATTATGGTATATTTATGATATTAACATAATAATATTATTGTCGTAAATTATTAATAATGACAATAGATTTATTTTTATTCGATAAAATTAAAATAATTATTTTTTATAAACATTAAAAATTACATAAACTAAGAATTAATTAAAAATAATTCTTATTTATTTATATTAGATTGAGTTTCTAAACATTAAATTTAAATTATTATTAATATTAAAATTTAAATTTAGATTTTTTAATTATTATATTTATTTAATAATTTAATATTATTTTCTTTACGAATTTCTTCTTATTTTTTGTCTAGTTATTTAATTTTCTTTTATTCAATTAATTAAATATTTTAATTAAGTAAAATAAATAATTAAATTATTTTAAAAATAACATTTTATATTTATGATTAAAATATATTTAATTTAAAATTTTATATGATTTTCAAAGTATTATTAATTACATGTTTTTTTGAAATTTTATTATTTAAGTAGGTTTATACTCTGTTTCTTCTTCTTTTACTACTTCATTTCTTCCCCCTTCTTCTTCTTCAAAAATGTGATATTAAAACAATAATAATTATTTTAATTATTGAAATAATAATTAATTTATTATGGTATATTTATGATATTAACATAATAATATTATTGTCGTAAATTATTAATAATGACAATAGATTTATTTTTATTCGATAAAATTAAAATAATTATTTTTTATAAACATTAAAAATTACATAAACTAAGAATTAATTAAAAATAATTCTTATTTATTTATATTAGATTGAGTTTCTAAACATTAAATTTAAATTATTATTAATATTAAAATTTAAATTTAGATTTTTTAATTATTATATTTATTTAATAATTTAATATTATTTTCTTTACGAATTTCTTCTTATTTTTTGTCTAGTTATTTAATTTTCTTTTATTCAATTAATTAAATATTTTAATTATTTAAAATAAATAATTAAATTATTTTAAAAATAACTTTTTACATTTATGATTAAAATATATTTAATTTAAAATTTTATAAGATTTTCAAAGTATTATTAATTATATGTTTTTTTGAAATTTTATTATTTGAATAGGTTTATACTACATTTATTCTTCTTCATTTCTTTCTCCTTATTTCCTTTTGTTTCTTTTCCTTCTCGTGGAGGGTTTCCTCAACGAAAAGAAACGACCACCCGTATAAAAATATTAATAATTATGAAAAAAAATGTGACATTAAAATAATAATAATTGTTATTATTAATTATGGAAATAATAATTAATTTATTATTGTATATTTATGATATTAAAATAATAATATTATTTTCGTAAAATATTAATAGTGACAATAGATTTATTTTTATTTTATGAAATTAAAATAATTACTTTTTTAAAAACATTAAAAATTATATAAACTAAGAATTAATAAAAAATCATTCTTATTTATTTATATGAAATTGAGTTTCTAAACATTAAATTTAATTTATTGTTGATATTAAAATAATAATTTTACTTTTTTAATTATTATATTTATTTAATAAATTAACATTATTTTCTTTACTAGTTTCGTTTTATTTTTTTGTCTAGTTATTTAATTTTGTTCTATTCAATGAATTAAATATTTAATTAAGTAAAATAAATAATTAAAATTATTTTAAAAATAACATTTTACATTTATGATTAAAATATATTTATACTAAAATTTTATAAGATTTTCAAGGTATTATTAATTATATGTTTTTCTGAAATTTTATTGTTTAAGTAGGTTTATATTTCATTTCTTCTTCTTCTTCTTCATTTCTTTCTCCTTATTTCTTTTTGTTTCTTTTGTATTTGTCTTTTTTTTTTTTCTTCTTCTTCTTCTTTTCCTTTTCGTGGAGGGTTTCCTTGACGATAAGAAATGACCATTTGTATAAAATGTTGTCAAGTGGCATCAAGAGGGAGGTGAATTGATGTTAAAAATGAAACCTTTTAATTTAATTTCCTCAAAAATTAATCCTCTTGATTATTAATTGTCTTAGCAGATAATTAAATACGCAACGGAAAATTAAATGAGATAAGGGAAAGAATAGACACCCAGAATTTATACTGGTTCGGGTTATACCTTAACCCTACTCCAGTTCCCAAATCACCTCAAACTAGAGATGATTTCCCACTCTTTATATTTTAATTCTTCACAAATTACAACCACCAATTACCAGTGAAACATGTAAAAAGAGAAAATTAAAATACTCACTATCTCTTGAATCCACAAGAGAATACCCACA
>BDMB01000261.1:23937-39572 GCA_016859785.1 Macrotyloma uniflorum
CTTTTGAAGAACAGATTCGATTGATAATATCTTTTCAAATATTAACAAAATTATCTTTTATCAATAATCTCACAATATCTTTAATATATTAATAATCTTCTGATATATCTTTTATAATAATTTCATATATTTTAAAATACTAATAATCTGATAATATCTGATAAAAATATTGATAATTTCACAATATCTATTTATAACTACTTATCCAATATTTTATTTCAGAAAATATTTTATTTTATCTTGTAAACCCAATTATAATTATTTAACTAAATAATTAAGTTACAAATATATATATATATATATTTATTTATTATACATTTTTTTTCTCAAAAATTGGGATGTTACAAGCTTGCTTCCAACTTGAATTTTCTTGTAAATCTTTGAGATTCCTTTAGTCTTCTTGAGTTATCTTTGATGTCCTGATTCTTGATTTTCTTGATCATTATTAAAACACTTGAATACTTGAATAGAGTTGTCCAATCTTCAAATAGTGCTAACAATCTCTCCCTTTTTGATGATGATCAAGAAAAAACAATATGTGTACTTGTGTGTTGAGACTAATCCAGAAACTTTCAACAGTATTAGTATTGATTAGCATATATAGCTATTAAAGCTCCCCCTACTTATTATATAATCCAATAGTCCACAAAATAAGTAGAAATCAACACACACACATAAATAATTCTCCCCCTTTTTACTAAATCATTATTAAAAAGGACATTAAAGAAGTAAAATAAGTAATTTGGAATACAGCTCAAAAGATTAAAAAAATGCAAACTTGGATTGGGAGATGAAAATTCCTTCCTTTAGTTGTTTGATACCACTTGTACCACTTGTTGTTTGATTTTTAGTTCAAGAAAGAATGTTAGCTCCCCCATCATTGACATTTCAAATTCTTCCTGCATAATCTTGGCAAACTCTTGGCAAACTCTTGGCAAAGATCATTGTTAGTAGATCCAAAAAAAAAATTATATCGTAATGATAAAAGACCTTAATTCTTTACTTGAATCCAAACATATTTTCCAGAGGGAACACCTACATGTTTTATTAAACATTTATTTACCGTATGACCATGTTTCATGCAATAAAAACATTTTGGTCTATAAAATGTAGGTTTATAGGTTGTATTTTTAAAATTGTTCAGAAAAGATTTTTGAAAACTTGTTTGTATAGATTCTTTTACAAAAATAGTCTTTTGTTTTTCTAGACTTTTTCTAGGGATGAAACCAAGTCCAGCTTTATTAGAACTTTCTTTTTGAGAATTTAAAATTGTATCAAGATGCTCACTAGATTTAGAAAACTTTGAAATTACATTTTCAAGACTAGAAATTTTATTTTCAAGAATTTCACAATTTTCACAAATTTTATTTTTTGAAATTGTTTCTAAGTTTTCTAAGTTTGATTTCAAAATTTCTTTTTACTTTTCAGCATCTTGTAATTTATTTTCCAAGATTTTAAAGTTATTTTTCAAAGAAGAATATTTTCTATTTAAAGTATCAAAGTTTTGAAAAAGTTCTTGAAACGCATCATGTAAGTCATCATAATATTCAGAATTACTTACCTGTGATGATGTTTCGAGATCCTTATCTGTCATTAAGCAAAGATTTGTCTCATCTTCTTCTTCGCTTTCACTGGAACTACTTTCTGAGGTGGTTGATGTGTTTTCTTCCCATGTTATATTGGCCTTCTTTTTCTTTCTAAACATCTTCTTACCCTTCTTCTTTTCTTTTTCATCTTTCTTTGAAAAAGGGCATTCGGATTTGATGTGGCCCACTCTATTGCATCCGAAACACTTGAGGTTTGAAAAAGGATTGCTTTTCTCCTTCTTTTGATTTTGATTTTTCTTGTTCTTTAGAAACCTGGAAAACTTTTTTACTAACAAATAAAAATCATCATTAGTGTTCTCACCTTCGTTTTCATCATTAGATTCTTCTGCTTTGAATGCGAGAGTCTTCCTATTGTAATTGTCCTCTCCATTCTTTAGTCTTTGAAGCTCAAGCTCATGTTCTCTAAGTTTTCCAAATAAGGTAGCCATATCCATTTTTATAAGGTCTCTTGATTCTGTAATTGCTGTGACCTTTGGCTGCCAATTTCTGTCTAGGGACTTTAAGATTTTCGTGTTGAGCTCTTCCTTGGCAAAGCTTCTTCCCAAGGCTTCCAAGTGATTTACTATATGTGTAAATCTTGTTTGAAAGTCTCCGATGCTTTCATTTGGCGCCATGGTCAAAAGCTCATATTCTTGTGTCAAGGTGTTTTTCCTGGCACGCTTGACTTCTTCTGTGCCTTCATGTGTGACTTCTAGTGTGTCCCACATTTCTTTGGTAGTCTTGCACCTGGAAATCCTGTAAAATTCATTTAATGTTAGTGCGGATACAATTGCATTTCTAGCCCTTACATCGTAATGTGCTCTCTTATTCTCATCCAGCGTCCATTGTAAAAAGTGTTTTGGTGCAGGTCCATCAGCTAGCATTGTCATTGGTATGAAAGGACCGTTTTGCACTGCATCCCAAACTCCATAATCTAGGGTTTGAAGAAAAATCTCCATTCTTGCTTTCCAGAACGGATAGTTGTCTGCTTCAAAGAGTGGTGGTCGGTTGATTGATGCTCCTTCCCTGTAAATCTGATTCTGCATAAACATCTTAACAGATCTTTTAGAAATACCTTATCAGACCAAGCTCTGATACCACTTGTTACCAAGTAGCATCAAGAGGGGGGTGAATTGATGTAATAAAAATTAAAACTTTAGCGTTTATGTAATTTAAATTTTAACCCTCTTGATTTATTTAGTCTAGTAGATAATTTATAAAGCGCAACGGAAAAGTTAAAAGATAAGGGAAAAAGAAAGATAACACTAGAGATTTATACTAGTTCGGGTTAAACCTTAACCCTACGTTCAGTTCCCAATCACCTCAACCTGAGATGATCACCCACTCTCACTATCTTTAATTTATCACAATTTTACAACCACTAATCACAAGTGAAACATGCAAAATAGAAAATTAAAGATAAACCTCACAATCTCTTGAAACCCACAAGAGATAACCAACCATTCCTTGAGTCACACAAGGAATGAAACACCTTCCTTGAGTTACACAAGGAATGAAACACTTTCCTTGAATCACACAAGGAAAGATAAAACACCTCCTCTGAACAGCCTTAGAGGATGAACACAAACAAGGAAAATAACACCTGGAGTAAAGCTTTCAAACTGTAGCACCTGCTCTGCTCAAGAGTATCCTCAAGATTTTTCTCAGAAAGATTAATGCATAGCAAAAATATTTTCTCTTTCAAAACATAAAATTTTGTGGCTCAAGGTACTCAGAGAAAAAGTGTAAAGCTTTTTAGAAAGAATGTTGTAAAGAATGTATCAGTCAGGTGTGTTTCTAAAAAGCCCTGATATGCTTCTTAAATAGACAGATATTCCCAAATGAAATGAAATCTTTATTTTAATTCGAAATCAAATCTTCTACTCTGTTCAAAGCCTCCAGAAAATAAAATCAAAGATTCCTTTAATTGTTGAAGGACAAATATTCCCAAATAAAATAAAATCTTTATTTTAATTTGAAATCATATGTTTTACTTTTTCAGAGCCTCACAACTGTTCACAAAATAAAAATCAGATTTTCTTTTAATTGTTGGCGGATTTTTCACAACGTTTATTTTTCAAAAATCTCCGAACAAAATCGATTACATAATCGATTATTGCCGCAAGCAATTCATTTTTAAAATCACATAATTGATTACATAATCGATTATTGCCGCAAGCTATTTATTTTCAAAATCTCATAATCGATTGCATAATCGATTATTACAGTGGCAAAATTATTCTTAGAAATTTTCCAGAAAACATAATCGATTATGTTCTTCATATAATCAATTATTACAATAAGTTTTATAGTTTTTCTAAAAATAGTTTTCTAGAGAAAGCACTTTGAGCTGGGTGATGATTACCTTTTGATAACATTCACTCCCAACTATAAACTAAGTCTTCTATGTCTTTGAGCTTGCTTCCAACTTGAATTTTCTTGTAAATATTTGAGCTTCCTTTAGTCTTCTTGAGTTATCTTTGATGTCCTGATTCTTGATTTTCTTGATCATTATTAAAATACTTGAATACTTGAATAGAGTTGTTCAATCTTCAAATAGTGCTAACAATTTAATTAAGAAAAATAAATAATTAAAATTATTTTAAAATGAACATTTTACATTTATGATTAAAATATATTTATACTAAAATTTTATAAGATTTTCAAGGTATTATTAATTATATGTTTTTCTGAAATTTTATTATTTAAGTAGGTTTATATTTCGTTTCTTCTTCTTCTTCTTCATTTCTTTCCCCTTATTTCCTTTTGTTTCTTTTGTATTTGTCTTTTTCTTTTTTCTTCTTCTTCTTCTGTTCCTTCTCGTGGAGGGTTTCCTTGACGACAAGAAACGACCACTTGCATAAAAATATTAATAATTACGAAAAAAATCTGACATTAAAATAATAATAATTATTATTATTAATTATTGAAATAATAATTCATTTATTATGATTTTATTTATGATATTAAAATAATAAATATATTTTGGTAAATTATTAAAAGTGACAATAGATTTATTTTTATTTTATGAAAGTAAAATAATTATTTTTTTATAAACATTAAAAATTATATAAACTAAGAATTAAAAAATAATAATTCTTATTTATTTATATTAGATTGAGTTTCTAAATATTAAATTTAATTTATTGTTAATATTAAAATATTAATTTTACTTTTTTAAATATTATATTTATTTAATAATTTAACATTATTTTCTTTACTAGTTTCGTCTTATTTTTTGTCTAGTTATTTAATTTTGTTCTATTCAATTAATTAAATATTTCAATTAAGTAAAATAAATAATTAAATAATTTTAAAAATAACATTTTACATTTATGATTAAAATATTTTTAATTTGGAATTTTATAAGATTTTCAAAGTATTATTAATTATATGTTTTTTTTGAAATTTTATTATTTAAGTAGGTTTATACTCCATTTATTCTTCTTCGTTTCTTTGTCCTTATTTTCTTTGGTTTCTTTTGTGTCCGTCTTTCCTTCTTCTTCATCTTCTTCTTCTTCTTTTTCTTTTCCTTCTCATGGAGGGTTTCCTCTACGAAAAGAAACGACCACTTGTATAAAAATATTAATAATTATGAAAACAAATATGACATTAAAATAATAATAATAATTATTATTAATTATGGAAATAAAAATTAATTTATTATGCTATATTTATGATATTAAGATAATAATATTATTTTCGTAAATTATTAATAGTGACAATAGATTTATTTTTATTTTATGAAATTAAAATAATTATTTTTTTATAAACATAAAAAATTATACAAACTAAGAATTAAAAAATAATAATTCTTATTTATTTATATTAGATTGAGTTTCTAAACATTAAATTTAATTTATTATTAATTTTAAAATTTTAATAAAATCATCCATGATAAAATCACTCACGATAAAATTACACATAATAAAATCACGTATGATAAAATCACCCATGATAAAATCACCCTTCATAGAATCACCCACGATAAAATCAATCAAGATAATATCACCCATGATAAAATCACCCACTATAAAATCAACCATAATAAAATCACCCTCGATACAATCACCCATGATAAAATAACCCTTCATAAAATCACGCACGATAAAATCACACACGATAAAATCACACTCGATAAAATCACCCATGATAAAATCGTACTCAATAAAATCACCCACAATAAAATCAACCACGATATAATCACCGACGAAAAAATTACCCTCAATAAAATCACCCAAGATTAAATCACCCATTATAAATTCCCCATGATAAAATCACCCCTGATAGAATCACCCATGATAAAATCCCCCACGATAAAATCACCGTTTATAAAATCACCCTTGATAAAATAACGCACGATAAAATCACCCGCAATAAAATCACACCAGCTAAAATCACCCACTATAAAATCACTCATGATAAAATCATCCTAGAGAAAATCACCCTAGAGAAAATCACCCTAGAGAAAATCACCCTTGAAAAAATCACTAATGATAAAATCTCTCTTGATATAATCACCTATGATAAAATCATCCAAACTAAAATCCCCCACACTAAAACACCCACGATAAAATCACGCACAATAAAATCACCTTCGATAAAAGCACACACGATTAAATCACCGACAAAAAAATCATCTGGATAAAATCAACCAAGATAAAATCACCCACTATAAAATCACCCTCGATAAAATCACCCTTGATAAAATCACCCTCGATAAAATCACCAATGATAAAATCAACCATCATAAAATCACCCACACTAAAATTTGTCATGATAAAATCACCAACGATAAAATCTCCCACGATAAAATAAGCCATGATAAAATCACCAATGATAAAATCACCTTCGATAAAATCACCCACAGTAAAATCACCCATGATAAAATCATCCTTGATAAAATCACCCACGATAAAATCACCCAAGATAATATCACGATCGATAAAATCACTCATGATGAAATCACCCTCGATAAAATCAAACACGATAAAATCACCCAAGATAATAACCCTCATGATAAAATAACCCACGATAACATCAACCATTAAAAAATCACCCCCAATAAAATCATCCATGATAAAATCACTCACGATAAGATCACCATCAATAAAATCACTCATGATAAAATCACCCATGATAAAATCACCCTCGATAAAATCACCCTTGATAACATCTCCCCCACTAAAATCACCCACGATAAAATCACCCATGATAAAATAACACTTGATATATTCACCCACGATAAAATCATTCAAACTAAAATCACCCACGATAAAATCACCCATCATAAAATCACCCATGATAAAATCACCCTCGATAGAATCACCCATGATCAAATTACCCACGATAGAATCACCGTTTACAAAATCACCCTTGATAAAATCATGCATGATAAAATCACCCACGATAAAATCACCCTCACTAAAATCACCCACCATAAAATCATCCACGATAAAATCACCCATGATAAATTCACCCATGATAAAATCACCCTAGAGAAAATTACCCTAGAGAAATTCACCCTCGAAAAAATCCCTCATGATAAAATCACCCTTGATATAATCACCCACGATAAAATCACCCATGATAAAATCATCTTAAATTCTCCCACACTAAAATCACCCACGATAAAATCACCACTATAAAATCACACTTCAATAAATTCACACTCGATAAAATCCGCCAAGATAAAATCACCCACTATAAAATCACTCTCGATAAAATCACCTATGATAAAATCACCCACTATCAAATCACCCTCAATAAAATCACCAAAGATAAAATCACCTACTATAAAATCCCCACGATAAAATCACCCATGATAAAATCACCCTCAAGAAAATCACCCACAATAAAATCACGCACACTAAAATCACTCTTAATAAAATCATCCACGATAAAATCACGTAAGATAATATCATCAACGATAAAATCACCCACGATAAAATTGCCCATTATAAAATCACCCACGATAAAATCACCCATGATAAAATCTCCCATGATAAAATCACCCTTCCTAAAATCACCCGCGAGAAAATCAACCAAGATAATATCACCCACGATAAAATCCCCCACCATAAAACCACCCACGATAAAATCACCCGCGATAGAATCACCCATGATAAAATCACCCACTATAAAATCACTGTTTATAAAATCACCTTTGATAAAATCACAGACGATAAAATCACCCACGATAAAATCACCCATGAGAAAATCAACCTAGAGAAAATCACCCTCGAAAAAATCACTCATGATAAAATCACCCTTGATATAATCACCCACAATAAAATCACCCACAATAAAATCACCTTAGATAAAATCACACTCGATAAAATCACTGACAAAAAAATCATGCTCGAAAAAATCACCAAAGATAAAATCACCCACTATAAAATCAACCTAGAGAAAATCATCCTCGATAAAATCACCCTTGATAAAATAACCTTCGATAAAATCACCCTTGATAAAATCACCCCCAATAAAATCATCCACACTAAAATTTGCCATGATAAAATCACCCATGATAAAATTACCAATAATAAAATCACCTTGAATAAAATCATCTGTGATTAAATCACCCTCGATAAAATCAATGATTCAACCTTTTTAGCCGCTTGCAGTTTTATCAAAAAATTTCAAATCCCCTTTCTTAATGTAGTAGATAGGAGACCCTGAATGTCAATCCGTGGAGCAATTTAGGAGGTGTTGTTGATTCTATATCTAAGAGTGAAAATGCGAGCTAAGGGGATGCCTAAGGTATGGTTTAATGCTACTATTTTTGGTGGACAGTCTATGATTTTATGTGCAATGAATGGTGTAGTTGGAATGCGAATTTTATGGTGTGATTATAGGTGACCGTGGGTATGAGACCAGAATGGAGTGCTTATGGTACCTAGTATATGAGGGGGGTTTTAAACGCAAGATATAGAAAATATGACTTAACTAAAACAATGCATGAATTCAATCAAATTATCCTACTACAATCTGGATTTTAAACCTAACTATGAATGCAAATGTTAACTATAATGCAGATGCTGAAACTTTCGAAGATCTATCAATTAACACTCAAATGCACATTCGCTATGAAAGGAAAACAATGTATTATGAAGCAAAACTTAGATCAAGACCATGCCAAAACTAGAAACTATGGTTAAGCTAAACTACAACAGAGATCAAATCAAAATAGTGACTAAAATTGAGAACAAAATGACTTAACATGCAAAATTTAAAAACACGTGCGATATAATGATTTTTGTGAAGGTTTCCTAAGAGAAAATTCACGTGGAATTGTGCTGAACCTCACTTGAACTCAGAGCTGGTAATCACACCATTGGAAGACATCCAACTGCTCTCAATCTTCGCAAGGTATCAAGAGACAATTCTCTAGTGGATCTGCTCTTTAGAAAATTTTGAATTTTCAGATTTGATAAAATGCAGAGATCAAGAAACCGAAGAACTTACATTCATAAGCGAAAAAAAAACTAATCGAAGCTACAGGAAGTGACGTAAAAGATACTATGAACGAATGAAAACAATCAAGAAAATACGCGAGAATCAAGAACGTAAAAAAGAGAAGAGGAAACTACAAAAGCTAAGCGAAACTTACTTGTATTGAACTAAGAATGCAAGAATTGAACTACTGCTAGAACTATACAGCAAAGAGAACGAACTCTTCCTCATCGCTGCTGAAACTAAGCTTGCAAAATCGTAGAAATGAATCTCTGGATCTCTAAGTGCTTTCTGTTTGCTAATAAATCTTCTACGCTAATTACAAAGGAACTCTATCTATTTATAGCTTACATAACTTTCGCTTATTGGGTGGGCCATTGCATGGCTGGCCCGAATTTCTTTAGCTTGCGTGCTTCTTTTACTCAGCTGCATGAGGTTAACTTAGCATGTGCATATCTCTCTTGTTTCTTCACCAAATTACTTGATTCAAGTTTCCAATTGTAGATATTCGAATCTATTTTCCAATGAGACCTGTTTGACGATTTTAGAGGCCCAGGCGAATCCACTGGGCCTCAATTACTAGGGGTGGTTCTTTGCGCATTTCAGCTGATCGCAACTACTTTGGGTCCAATTTGTCATTCAAAACCTGAATTAAAGCTCTACGAGTCTTCTTTCCTCTAGAACAAATTTGGTGATTTTTGGAGCTTCGTAGCATCCTGGGGCCCAGTTTCTTTGAAGTTGACTTTTCTGCATTTGCATTCTGCAGTTGACTCGACTTTGACTGTCCATGAAAAATCCATTTTTTTCGTCAAATCATGTGGTTCCAGTTTCTATTGAAAGCCTCAGATGTCTACTTTAATCTACATCAAGAATCGTGATTTTAGGAGCACTGAGTCAAAAGATATAGTCAAAACAAGGAGTGATCATCAAGATGTGAGTAAAGGGTTATTTTATGCTGTTTTTAACACGAATTTGCCTTTGGCTTTGTAATACTTTACAAGATGTATTTTATAGATAATTTGGCTCATTCTATTTATTTAGGAATACTTAAATATAATTATTAATTAAATAAAAAATGTTAAATTAGAGTCTTATCAATCAACCACGATAAAATAACCCACAATAAAAACACCCATGATAATATCGCCCTTGATAAAATCACCCATGATAAAATCATCCAAGATAATATCATTATCGATAAAATCACTCATGATAAAATTACCCTCGACAAAATCACACACGATAATATCACCCACGGTAAAATCACCCAATATACTATCATTGACGATAAAATGACCTACGATAAAATCACCCTCGATAAAATCACCCATGACAAAATCACCCCCAATAAAATCATCCAAGATAAAATCGTTCACAATAAGATCACCCTCAAAAAAATCATCAATGATACAATACCCATGATAAAATCACCCTCGATAAAATCAACCATGATAAAATCACCCATAGTAAAATCACCCATGATAAAATCACCCTTCATAAAATCACCCACGATAAAATTACCCTTCATTAAATCACCCACGATAAAATCACCCAAGATAATATCACCAACGATAAAATCACCCAGGATAAAATCACACATGATAAAATCACCCATGTAAAATAACCCTCGATAAAATCACCCAAGATTCTATCATCCACGATAAAATCACCCATGATAAAATCACCCTAGAGAAAATCAACGTCGAAAAAATAACTCATGATAAAATCACCCTTGATATAATCACCCACGATAAAATCACCTGTGAAAGCCCAATTTTGAGTAAACCCTAAGCCCAATTACTTAGAAAGGGGAGAGATTATAAATAGTTTATTTAACCCTAATCCTCTCATTTTTCACTCTTGTTTTTAGAAAACCCTAATTTCCTTCTCTCAAATTCATCTCAATTCTAAGAATTCTCATTCAATTCTTATCTCTTTGAAAATCTGAGAACACCGGGGGAAAGAGCGTGAAGAGTAGATTAATTCTATCCGAATAGAATTTCTTTTTGAGATCCTTTAAAGGTAAGGGAAGTTAACTAAACAAAATTAATTATGGTTTATTGGATGATTATATGTGTTTTTGTGTTATTACGTGAGATTTATGAAAATTATTTTGATTATTATATTTGAAAGTGATTTGGTTCGCCTTGAGATTGCGACCCTATTTCGGTTTGATTTTGTTTCGAATTTCAAAACGTTTTCTTCATGAAAGTTGTAGATATAGATGTTAGATAACTAATGGATTTTATTTCATATAAAACGGACGTGTGTAACTCAAGTTATGAATTTTTTAGTAATCAAAGGTTAAGCTGTCTGGAATTATATTCGTTTTTAACTTGTGAACCCCTTTTGACATATTTGTACTTTGAATTTGGAAAAGTGTGCTTCATAAAAGTTTTAGCCCTGGATGTTATCTAACTAATGGATTTTATTTCACATGAAAATAATATGTAGAACTTAAGTTATGAATTTTTGAGTGAATAAAGGTCATGCTGTGAGGATGAATGAAACGTTTTCAAAAGTATTTTTGCTTGAGTGAAAGTTTATTATTTTTGGATAAATATTCATATTCTAATTTATATTAGAAATAGGATATATATATATATATATATATGCATTACGATAGAGTAACATTTACTGTTGTTAAGTTTATATGCATTACGATAAATCTGGAAATGTTGCTTTTTGTGTATATATAAACAAGGTATATAGGCTGGAAACCAGTTGTTAACATCCCTTCGTTTGAAGGTCTAAGATGCATTCTAGTATAACAACGCCACGTACCACTTTTCTTGTTCATAGTTTTCTTCTTTTACAACAACATTTAATTATAACTCGAGATACTGGTTGAAATGTGATAAAATGTTATAATTAAATTATTGAATTATGTAAAGTGTGATTTGGTGATGTATTGTGATTGAAATTTGATTGTGAGATGATATTTGTGATAATTATGTGAATTTTGTTTTTGTGAATTGTAACTAAGGTCATATCAATTGTGATGGCAAAGGTGCCAAGGAATTGTGTTGATGGCAGTGGTGCCAAGAAAATTGTGATGGTAGGGAGCCAATGTAAATAAAATTGACATTGATTGATGTTCATGAGATTGGTTTGATATGTTGTATAATTCTTGGATTGATTGTGTGCTTTTTGTGTGTAGGCCAGATAGTTACCACGGGGTACTATCACTACTAGAAAAAGGCCCTTTTACGTCGGTTATATTGGACATTTAACATCGATTAACGTGGCATCGTTGAATCAGACGATGTTAAATTTAACGTCGGTTATTTACATAACCGACGTTATATCTTAGACTTTCAACGTCGGTTATGTGGTTATGTAAATAACCGACGTTGAATATTTGTGATTTTACGTTTTCCAAAATCTCTTTCTCTCTGTTAAACCATAAAAGCTGGTAATTTGTTCATTGTCCCAAGGTTTTTTTGTGGTCTCAAAGATTGCTAATCCAGAGGGAATGGAGTGGTTTTCTATCATCACCACCCCTAATCCCATATTTACCCACTTGGCTGAAAGTTCTTCTGTGTGGAAGGCTTTATCACCTTCTGTGCATATACAGCATAACGTCGTTTGCCAGTATTGAGCCACGCGAAAACCCAACTCTGAAAAAATTTAAGATTGTAAAGGAAGTGTGACAGATAACGTAAAATGAAAGACTTTGGAAAGAAGAGTGCATACCAGCCAGTTGAAATAAGGGATGAAACTGAGAATCCCCATGACGGCGAGCCTTGCGTCGGTCATGGTGACGGCGGAATCAGCTTCATCGTTGTCTTCCGAGGAAGAAGAGACGGGAAGAAGCAGAGAGGGGAACATGCAAGCGCCGATTGAGGCGGCAAAGGGGGCATCGTCGGTGAAGAGTGCGGTGCAGGTGTGGTTGTTGTTCCTGAAATTGGAAATGGGTGGGTAGGGTTTGAGTGGAATTGCATGAGAATGGTGTCTGAGAAAAAGGTGGATTTTGAAATGGGTGGGTAGGGTTCCGATGCCATTTTTTTCCTTCCCCCAAATTAGAATAAACATTCCATCAATCCACCATTATCATTTGGTTTTAAACACAAACGAAGAACAACGAAATGCTCCAATTTTGCTTTAAAAAATCATGGCTCATACAAAAAGGAAAACAGAGGCAAAAAGGAAAAAATGAACAATGAAAATGAAAATAGAGGCAAAAAGGAAAAAAGAGAGGGAGAGAGAGAAGCGCGCAACAAAATAGAAGAAATCACGCTAAGAGATTTGAAATAATAACATCAACGTCGGTTATAATATTAAACGACGTTATTTAATGACTATCAACGTCGTTTAAATCAATAACCAACGTTGTTATATTTTCAACAACGGTTGTATTTGTAACCGACGTAGAAAATGTAGTTATATTTACAATTTTGTCACCACGTGTAAAACAACGTCAGTTATATTTATAATCGACGTTTTATGACGTTGAATCCCCATTTTCTAGTAGTGTATTTGGGTTAGCTTTAGTGTACATATGAAAATCTAGAGATATCAGATGGGGTATCCAGACTTCTAATGGTATTCTAGTCATGTAGCCATGAGTACCATGTGGTGAGAGGTCGATGGAGACTTCTACTGCACTTATCACTGGGTGGATTGAGCCATCAATTCTTTGATACGTGTATGTAGGGGTTACCCTGGCGTGTCGGTACCAGAAAAAGGGAATAGGCAGGAAAATTCGGAGGTGAAAAATGTCCAGGTGCTAGCCTCAAAGGTCAAGAGTTTCATATAATTTTCCAGAAGAGTCTGTCTAGAACATTAGGTGTTGTGAATGAGTAAGTGTGATGAATGTGTGTGATTGAGAATGACTATGATGGTTGAATAGTTGAATATATTTAGATAAGAGATTGTGAGGATGAGATTATGAATGATATATATTTTGATTGGTTTTGTTTACATTAGCTTACCCTTTCTGTTTGTGTTTCTGGTTTTGTTGATACTACGATGATCGTGTCGTTACAGGGAGCAGATAGAAATGCAGGTGAAAGTTAAACAATAGCTAAGTTTTGCTTAAGGAGGAACTAATTTTGTGCTGAAGAATAAATTTTGCAACTTTCCATTTATTATGAGTATTTGTAAAGACTTTTTATTTTCAATTGATAAACTTGAATAAAGTGAATATTCTATGTGTTTAGACATTTTATATTTCATGATATTTCGAAATTATTAATAATTAATGGGTAGATTTTATTCCGTTATAGATGTAAAATAGGTATATTTTTGGTTCGTTACATCACCCACGATAAAATCATCCAAACTAAAATCCCCCACATTAAAATAACCCACGATAAAAACAGACACGATAAAATAACCTTCGATAAAATCACACTCGTTACAATCACTGACGAAAAAATCACCCTAGATAAAATCACCCAAGATAAAAGCACTCACTATAAAATCACCCTCGATAAAATCACCCTTGGTAAAATCACCCACGATAAAATCACTGACGATAAAATACCCCATGATAAAATCACCCCCAATAAAATCACTCACGATAAAATCACCCTCGATAAAATCACCATCGATAAACCACCCCCACTAAAATCGCTCAAGATAATATCACTCACGATAAGACCACCCTCGATAAAATCACCATTGATAAAATCACCCACTATAAAATCACCAACGATAGAATCACCCATGATAAAATCATCGTTTATAAAATTACCCTTGATAAAATCATGAATGATAAAATCACCCACGATAAAATCACCCCCGCTAAAATCACCCACGATAATATCACGCACGATAAAGTCACCCATGATAAAATCACCCTCGAAAAAATCACTCATGATAAAATCAACCTAGATATAATCACCCACAATAAAATCACCCATGACAAAATCAACCAAACTAAAATCCCCCACACTAAAATCACCCACCAAATAATCACCAAGAATAAAATCGCCGACGAAAAAATCACCCTTAATAAAATCACCCACACTAAAATTTACCATGATAAAATCACCCATGATAAAATCACCCACGATAAAATCACCTACGATAAAATCACCTATGATAAAATCACCCATGATAAAATCACCTTCGATAAAATCACCCATGATAAAATCATCCACGATAAAATAACTCACAGTAAAATCACCCATGATAAAATCACCCTTGATAAAATCACCCACGATAAAAGCACAAAAGATAATATCACCAACGATAAAATCACCCAAAATAAAATCATCCATGATAAAATCACCATTAATAAAATCACCCACAAGAAAATAAACCGAGATAATATCACTGATGAGACAAATATTTATCACATTTTAATTATCTAATAAGGTTATGTTAATGTTTATAAGTTGTTAATAATGATAAATTAAGTGTTATTTGACTTAGAGAGCCATTTAAAGCCTTAACTCTAAATTATATGTAAAAACAGTAAATTATGCATTATTTTGCCTTAACTTGAGACTGACATAGTTCACTGTTTTATTTATCATATTTTCTACAGAGGTCTAAATTCAATGGTTCCGGTTGCATATTAAAATAGACATGTTAAGCTGAAAACCAAAATTTGAAGCGTGTGAATTGGATAAGATTTGAAGATTC
>BDMB01000261.1:42284-53890 GCA_016859785.1 Macrotyloma uniflorum
TTACCTTAGGTAAATTTTTGGATTTGTTTAGGTTGTGATAGTTGTACTGTTTTGCATTTGTATTTATATTAGCATTCTGTTTTCATTCATTTGACATTGCATATAGTTTACTAACCCCATATTAGGTTCATTTAGGTTTTGTTTTGATTTTTAGATTGCATTTCATTCATTACATTCATACATAAATTTGCATTGAATCATTCATTCTTGTCACTTTGCTCTCTCACTTCCTTGGATTGATTCTTGGTTATCCACTATACTACATTACTATTTGTTGTTGGAAACCATTATTTGTATAAAGCGCACCGCGACAAAAGTGCTTTTATCAATCACCCACAATAAAATCACCCAACATAAAATCACCCATAATAAAATCACCCACGATAAAATCACCGTTATAAAATGACCCTTGATAAAATCACGCACGATAAAATCACCAACGATAAAATTATGGGTAATTTTATCGAGGGTGATTTTATTGTGGGTTATTTTATCTTTCCTGATTTTATCATGGGTAATTTTATTGTGGATGATTTTACCATGAGTGATTTTATCGAGAGTGATTTTATCATGGGTGATTTTGTTGTAGGTGATTTTGTCATGGGTGATTTTATCGAGGGTGATTTTATCGTGGGTGATACTATCTTGGGTGATTTTATGGTGGGTGATTTTATCGGTGATTTTTTCATGAGTGATTTTATCGTTGGTGATATTATCTTGGGTAATTTTATCAAGGGTGGTTTTATCAAGGGTGATTTTATCATGGGTGATTTTAGAGTGGGTGATTTTTGTGTGGGTGATTTTATCGAGGGGGATCTATCGTGGGTGATTTTATCGAGGGGGATCTATTGTGGGTGATTTTATCGAGGGTGATTTTATTGTGGGTGATTTTATGATGGGAGATTTTATCGTGGGTGATTTTATCGTGGGTGATATTATCGTGGGTGATTTTATTGTGGGTGATTTAATCATGGGTGATTTTATTGAAGATGATTTTATCGTGAGTGATTTTATCGTGGGTGATTTTATCTAGGATGATCTTATCGTGAGTGATTTTATCGTGGGTGATTTTATTGGGGGGGGGATATTGCATGGGTGATTTTATCGAGGGTAATTTTAATATGGGTATTTTATCATGGTTGATTTTATCGAGGGTGATCTTTTCGTGAGTGATTTTATCGTGGGTGATTTTATTGAGCGTGATTTTGTCATGGGTGATTTTATCATGAGTGATTTTATCGATGGTGATATTTTCTTTGGTGATATTATCGTGGGTGATTTTATCAAGGGTGATTTTATCATGGGTGTTTTTAGTGTGTGTGATTTTAGTGTGGGTTATTTTATCGTGGTTTATTTTATTGAGGGTGATTTTATCATAAGTGATTTTATCGTAGGTCATTTTATCATGGATGATTTTATCATGGCAAATTTTAGTCTATATGATTTTATCGATGGTGATTTTATCAAGGGTGATTTTATCGAGGCCGATTTTGTTGTAGGTGATTTTATCGTGGGTGAGTTTAGTGTGGGCTATTTTTCTTTGGATGATTTTCTCGTAGGTGATTTTATCGTCGGTGATTATATCAAGGGTGATTTTATCATGAGAGATTTTTTCGAGGGTGATTTTCTCTAAGGTGATTTTATAGTGAGTGATTTTAGCGGGGGTGATTTTATCGTGGGTCAATTTATCATGAATGATTTTATCAAGGGTGATTTTATAAACTGTGATTTTATCATGGGTGATTTTATCATGGGTAATTCTATCGAGGGTGATTTTATCGTGGGTGAATTTATGGTGGGTGATTTTATCGTGGGTGATATTATCTTGGTCGATTTTCTCGTGGGTGATTTTATCATGGGTGATTTTATCTTGGGTGATTTTATCGTGGGGGATTTTATAATGGGTGATTTTATCGTTGGTGATATTTTCTTGCGTGATTTTATCGTGGATGATTTTATTAAGGGTTATTTTATCGAGGCTCATTTTATCGAGGGTGATTTTAGTGTGGGTGATGTTCTTGTGAGTGATTTTATCGTGGGTGATTTTATAAAGGGTGATTTTATCATGGGTAATTTTATAGATGGTGTTTTTATCGTGACTGATTTTATCGTTGGTGATTTTATAATGAGTGATTTTGTTGAAGTTGCTTTTATCATGTGTGATTTTATCGACGGTGATTTTATTGTGAGTAATTTTATCGTGGGTGATTTTATTAGGGGTGGTTTTGTCATGGGTGATTTTATCGAGGATGATTTAATCGTGGGTGATTTTATCGTGGATGATAGTATCTTGGGTGATTTTATTGTGCATGATTTTATGAATTGTCATTTTATCATGAGTGATTTTATCAAGGGAGGTTTTACTGCGGGTGATTTTAGTTAGAATGATTTTATCGTGGGTGATTTTATTGAGGGTGATTTATCATGGGTGATTTTATCGTGGGGTATTTTATCATGGATGGTTTTATCGTGGATGATTTTATCTTACGAGATTTTATCATGGGTGATTTTATCATGGGTGATTTTATTGAGGATGAATTTTTCATGAGTGATTTTATTGAGGGTGATTTTATCATGAGTAATTTTATCGTGGGTGATTTTATTGGGGTTGACTTTGTTATGGGTGATTTTATAGTGGTTGATTTTATCAAGGGTGATTTTATCGACGGTGATTTTATTATGAGCGATTTTATCGAGGATGATCTTATCGTGAGTGATTATATCGTAGGTGATTTTATTGGGGGTGACTTTGTCATGCGTGATTTTATCGTGGGTGATTTTATTGAGGGTGATTTCATCGATAGTGATTTTATCGTGAATGATTTTATCGTGGGTCATTTTATCGTGGATGATTTTATCGTGGCTGATTTTATTGTTGGTGATATTATCTTAGGTGATTTTATCTTGGGTGATTTTATCGAGGGTGATTTTATCGTGGGTGATTTTATTCGGGGTGATTTTAACGTGGGTGATTTTATTATGGGAGATTTGAGCGTGGGTGATATTATTAGGGTTATTTTATCGTGAGTGATTTTATAGTGGGTGATTGAATCTTGGGTGATTTTTTTGGGGGTGATTTTGTCATTGGTGATTTTATCGTGGGTGATAGTATCTTGGGAAATTTTATCGTGCATGATTTTATGAAGGGTGATTTTATCATGGGTGATTTATCTTGGCTGATTTTAGTGTGAATGATTTTATCGTGGGTGATTTTATCATGTTTGATTTTACTGCAGGTGATTTTAGTATAAATGATTTTATCGTGTGTGATTTTATTGAGGGTGATTTAACATGGGTGATTTTATCGAGGGTGATTTTATCGTTGGTTATTTTATCATGGATGATTTTACCGTGGGTGATTTAATCGTGGGAGATTTTATCGTGGATGATTTTATCATGAGTAATTTTATCAAGGGTCATATTATCGAGGGTGATTTTATCATGGGTGATTTTATCGAGGGTGATTCTATCGTGATTGATTTTATCGTGTGTGATTTTATTGGGGGTGACTTTGTCATGGGTGATTTTATCGAGGGTGATTTTATCATGGGTGATTTTATCGTGGGTGACTTTGTCATGGGTGATTTTATCGAGGGTGATTTTATCATGGGTGATTTTATCGTGATGATTTTATCATGGGTAATTTTATCAAGGGTGATTTTATCAAGGGTGATTTTATCATGGGTTATTTTACTATGTGATTTTAGTGTGGGTTATTTTATCGTAGGCGATTTTATTGGGGGTGATTTTATCATGGGTAATGTTATCGTGAGTGAGTTTAGCGTGGGTGATTTCGTTATGGTGATTTTATTGAGGGTGATTTTATAGTGGGCGATTTAATCTTGGGTCATGTTATTGGGGGTGAATTTATCGTGGGTGATAGTATCTTGGTTAATTTTATCGTGCGTGATTTTATGAAGGGTGATTTTATCATAGGGTGATTTTATCGTTGGTGATATTATCTTTGGTGATTTTATCGTGGGTGATTTTATAAAGGGTGATTTTATCATGGGTGATTTTATCAAGGGTGAATTTATCGTGGGTGATTTTATGATGGGCGATTTCGTCATGGATTATTTTATCGAGGGTGATTTTAGCGTGGGTGATTTTATTTGGGGTGATTTTGTCATGGGTGATTTTATCGAGGATAATTTTATCGTGGATAATTTTATCGTGGATGATTTTATCGTGGATGATAGTATCTTGGGTGATTTTATTGTGCGTGAATTTATGAAGTGTGATTTTATCATGGGAGATTTTATCGTGGGTAATTTTATCGAGGGTGATTTTATCATGAGTGATTTTATCGTTGGTGATATTATCTGAAGTGATTTTATCGTGGGTGATTTTATCATGAGTGATTTCCTCGAGGGTGATTTTATCGTGGGTTATTTTATCATGGGTTACTTTATCGTGGGTGATTTTTTCATGGGTTATTTTATCATTGGTGATTTTATCGAGGTTGATTTTATCGTGAGTGATTTTATCGTCGGTGATTTTATTGTGGGTGCCTTTGTGATGGGTGATTTTATTGTGAAAGATAGTATCTTGGGTGATTTTATCGAGGGTGATTTTATCTAGGGTGATTTTATCATGGGTGATTTTATCGTGCTTTATTTTATCATGGGTGATTTTATCGTTTGTGATATTATCTTGGGTGATTTTATTGTGGGTGAATTTAGGAAGGATGATTTTATCATGGGTGATTTTACTATGAGTGATTTTATTGTGGGTGATTTTATCGAAGGTCATTTTATCATGGGTGATTTTATCGTGGGTGATTTTATCATGAGTGATTTTATCATTGAGGATTTTATCATGGATGATTTTTTCGAGGCTGATTTTATCATGGGTTCTTTTATCGAGGGTGATCTTATCGTGAGTGATTTTATCGTGGGTGATTTTATATGGGGTGATATTGTCATGTGTGATTTTATCGAGGGTAATTTTATCATGGGTGATTTTATCATGGGTGATTTTATCGAGGGTGATCTTAACGTGAGTGATTTTGTCGTGGGTGATTTTGTTGGGGGTGATTTAGTCGTGGGTGATTTTATCGTGGGTGATTTTATCAAGTGTGATTTTATCATGGGTATTTTTACTGTGGGTGATTTTAGTGTGGGTTATTTTATCGTAGTTGATTTTATCGAGAGTGATTTTATGATGGGTGATTTTATCGAGGGTGATTTTATCATAGGTGATATTATCGTGTGTCATTTTATCATGGATGATTTTGTTGTGGCAAATTTTAGTGTGGGTGATTTTATCGAGTATGATTTTATCAAGGGTGATTTTATAGTAGATGATTTTTTCTTTGGTGATTTTTTCGAGGGTGATTTTTTCGTCGGTGATTTTACTGAATGTGATTTTATCGAAGCTGATTTTATCGTGAGTGATTTTATCGTGGGTGATTTTATGGTGGGTGATTTTATCATCGGAGATATTATCTTCGGTGATTTTATAATGGGTGATTTTATCGTTGCTGATATTATCTTGCGTGATTTTATCGTGGATGATTTTATTGTGTGTGATTTTATTATGGGTGATTTTATCATGAGTGATTTTCTCGAAGGTTATTTTATCTTGGGTGATTTTATCGATGGTGATTTTATCGAGGTTGAATTTATTGTGGGTGATTTTATCATGGGTGAGTATATCGTGGGTGATTTTATCATGGGTTAGTTTATAGTGGGTGATTTTATCGAGGGCGATTTTATCGATGGTGATTTTTTCATGGGTGATTTTATCGAGGATGATTTTATCGTGGGTTATTTTATCATGGGTCATTTTATCGTGGGTGATTTTATCAAGGGTAATTTTATTGTGAGTGATTTTATCATGGGTGATGTTGTTGTGGATGATTTTATCATAGGTGATTTTATCGAGGATGATTTTATCGTGAGTGTTTTTATCGTGGGTGATACTATCTTGGGTGATTTTATGAACGATGAATTTATCATGAGTGATTTTATCGAGGGTGATTTTATCATGAATGATTTTATCGTAGGTGATATTATCTAGGGTAATTTAATCGTGGGTGATTTTATCAATGGTGATTTTATCATGGGTGATTTTATTGTTGGTGAATTTTGTGTGGGTGATTTTATCAAGGGTGATTTTATCATGGGTGATTTTATGCAGGGTGAATTAATCATCGGTGATTTTATCTAGGGTGATTTTATCTTGAGTGATTTTATCGTGGGTGATTTTATCTTGAGTGATTTTATCGTGGGTGATTTTATTGGGTGTGATTTTATAATGGGTGATTTTATCGTGAGTGATTTCATAGTGGGTGATTTTATCAAGGTGATTTTATCGAGGATGATTTTATAGTGGGTGATTTTATCGAGGGTGATTTTATAGTGGGTGATTTTATCGAGGGTGATTTTATAATGGGTGATTTTATCTTGGGTGATTTTATTGGGGGTGATTTTGTCATGGGTGATTTTATCGTGGCTGATACTATCTTGTGTGCTTTAATTTTGTGTGATTTTATCGTGCGTGATTTTAGGAAGGGTGATTTTATCATGGGTGATTTTATCGTGGGTGATTTTATCAAGGGTGATTTTATCATGAGTAATTTTATCGTTGATCATATTATCTTAGGTGATTTTATCGTGGGTGATTTTATAAAGGGTGATTTTATCATGGGTAATTTTATCATGGGTGATTTTAGCGTGGGTGTTTTTATCATGGGTAATTTTATCGACAGTGATTTTATTACGGGTGATTTTGTCATCGGTGATTTTATCGAGAGTGATTTTATCGTGGGTGATTTTATCGTGGATGATACTACCTTGGGTGATTTTATCGTCGGTGATTTTATCGTGGGTGATTTTATCGAGGGTGATTTTATCATGAGTGATTTTATCGTTGCTAATTTTATTGTGGGTGATTTTATCATGGGTTATTTTATCATGGGTGATTTTATCGACGTTGATTTTATCATGAGTGATTTTATCGAGGGTGATCTTATCGTGAGTGATTTAATCATTGGTGATTTAATCGAGGGTGATTTTATCATGGGTGATTTTATCGTGGATGAAAGTATCTTGGGCCATTTTATCAAGGATAATTTTACAGTTGGTGATTTTATCATGGGTGATTTTATTGTGGGTGATTTTATCATGGGTGATTTAATCATTGGTGATTTTATCATCGGTGATTTTATGAAGGGTGATTTTATCATGGGTGATTTTACTATGGGTCATTATAGTGTGGGTGATTATATCGAAGATCATTTTATCATGGGTGATTTTATCGAAGGTGATTTTATCGAGGATGATTTTATCATGGCTGATTTTATCGAGGGTGATTTTATCATGGGTACTTTTATTGAGGGTGATCTTATCGTGAGTGATTTTATCGTGGGTGATTTTATTGGGGGTTATATTGTCTTTGGTGATTTTATTGAGGGTGATTTTATCATGGGTGATTTTATCAAGGGTGATCTTATCGTGAGTGATTTTATCGTGGGTGATTTTATTGGGGGTGATTTGTCATGGGTGATTTTATCGAGAGTGATTTTATCGTGTGTGATTTTATTAAGGGTAATTTTATCATGAGTGATTTTATCGAGCGTGATTTTATCGTGTGTGATTTTATCGAGGGTAATTTTATCGAGCGTGATTTTATCATGGTGATTTTGTCGAGGGTGATTTTATCATGGGTGATTTTATCGTTGGTCATTTTATCGTGGGTGATTTTGTCATGGAAGATTATATCATGACAAATTTAAGTGTGGGTGATTTTATTGAGGGTGATTTTATTATCGGTTATTTTATCTTTGGTGATTTTATCCAGTGTGATTTTATCTAAGGGGATTTTATCGTGGGTGATTTTAGTGTGGGTGATTTTATCGTGGATGATAGTACCTTGGGTGATTTTATCCTACGTGATTTTATGAAGTGTGATTTTATCATGGGTGATTTTATCGATGGTGATTTTATCGTTGGTTATTTTATCATGGATGATTTTACCGTGGGAAATTTTATCGTGCATGATTTTATCATGTGTGATTTTATCAAGGGTGATTTCATCATGGGTGATTTTATCGTGGGTCATTTTATCGTGGGTGATTTTGTCATGGAAAATTATATCATAACAAATTTTAGTGTGGGTGATTTTATTGAGGGTGATTTTATTATCGGTGATTTTATCTTTTGTGATTTTGTCGAGTGTGATTTTATCTAAGGGGATTTTGTCATGGGTGACTTTATTGAGAGTGATTTTATCATGGGTGATTTTATCGTGGATGATAATTCCTTGGGTGATTTTATCCTGCGTGATTTTATGAAGTGTGATTTTATCATGGGTGATTTTATCGTGGGTGATTTTATCGAAGGTGATTTTAGCATGAGTGATTTTATCGTTGGTGATTTTATTGTGGGTGATTTTATCATGGGTGATTTTATCATGGGTTATTTTATCATGGGTGATTTTATCGAGGGTGATCTTATCGTGACGTAATCCATTTGAGGTGCAGTCGGGAGACAAATCTGGTGCCGTCGGAAGATTTTGGTACGGTCGAAACAAATTCTTGAGTAGTCGGTAGTCAAATGTTGTGCGGTTGGGATATTCTAGTCCGGTCGGAATTCATTTCTGCTACGATCGGAATATTCTGGTGTAGTCAGAACTCATTTCTGGTACGGTCGAAAAATTTTGGTTCGGGTGAAATTCGCTTTTGGTGCGGTCGGGAGTCAAAACTAGTGTGGTCTAAAAATTCTGGTTCGGTCAGAACTCATTTCTGGTGCAACCGAAAAATTCTGGTGCGGTAAGATTTCATATCTGGTGCGGCCGGATCTCATTTCTGGTCCGGTCAAAAAATTATTGTTCGGTCGTAATCCATTTGAGGTGCAGTCGGGAGTCAAATCTGGTGTCGTCGGAAGATTCTGGTACGCTCCAAACAAATTTTGGAGTAGTCGGGAGTCAAATGTTGTGCGGTCGGGATATTCTGGTCCGGTCGGAATTCATTTCTGTTGCGATCGGAATATTCTGGTGTAGTCAGAACTCATTTCTGGTACAGTCGAAAAGTTTTGGTTTGGTAAAAAAATTTTGGCCGGGTCGAAAAGTCTCGGTCCGGTCGAAAAATTTTGGTTCGGTTGAAATTCGCTTTTGGTGCGGTAGGGAGTCAAAACTAGTTTGGTCTGAAAATTCTGGGTCGGTTAGAACTCATTTTTGGTGCAACCGAAAAATTCAGGTGCGGTAAGAATTCATATCTGGTGCGGTCAGATCTCATTTCTGGTGCGGTCAAAAATTATTGTTCGGTCGTAATCCATTAATTGTGCGGTCGAGAGTCAAATCTGGTGCAGTCGGAAGATTCTGGTTCGGTCGAAATCAAATTCTTGTGTGGTCGGGAGTCAAATGTGGTGCGGTCGGGAGATTCTGGTGCGGTCGGAAGTCATTTGTAGTGCAATTGGAATATTCTGGTGCGGTTAGAACTCATTTCTGGTGCGGTCGACATGTTTTGGTTTAATCCAAAATTTTGTCCGGGTCGACAAATTATGGTTCGGTCGAAATACGCTTTTTGTGTGGTCGGGAGTCAAAACTAGTGTGGTCTGAAGATTCTGGTTCGGTCGGGACTCATTTCTAGTGCGATCGGAAAATTCTAGTGCGGTTAGATTCCATATCTGGTGTGGCCGGATCTGATTTCCTATGCGGTCGAAAAATTATGGTTCGGTCGTCATCCATTTGTGGTGCAGTCAGGAGTCAATTCTAGTGCGTTAGCAAGATTCTAGATCGGTGGTAATCAAATTCTGGTGTGGTCGGGAGATTCTGGTCCGGTCGGAATTCAGTTTTGGTGCGATCAGAACTCATTTCTGGTGCGGTTGAAAAGTTTTGGTTCGATCGAAAAATTTTGGCCGAGTCGAAAAGTCTCGGTCCGGTCAACAGATTAAGATTCGGTCGAAAAATTTTATTTTGGTCGGTATCCGCTTATGGAGTAGTCGGGAGTCAAAACTAGTGTGGTCTGAAGATTCTGGTTCGGTCTGGACTCATTTCTGGTGCGATCAGAAAATTCTGGTGCGGTCAGATTTCATATCTGGTGCGGTCGGATCTCAATTCTCATGCGGTCGAAAAATTATGGTTCGGTCGTAATCCATTTGAGGTGCAGTCGGGAGTCAAATCTGGTGCCGTCGGAAGATTCTGGTACGGTCGAAATAAATTTTGGAGTAGTCGGGAGTCAAATGTTGTGCGGTCGGGATATTCTGGTCGGGTCGGAATTCATTTCTGCTGCGATCGGAATATTTTGGTGTAGTCAGAACTCATTTCTGGTACGGTCGAAAAGTTTTGCTTCGGTCAAAAAATTTCGGCTGGGTCGACAAGTCTCGGTCCAGTCGAAAAATTTTGGTTCGGTTGAAATTCGCTTTTGGTGCGGTCAGGAGTCAAAACTAGTGTGGTCTGAAAATTCTGGTTCGGTCAGAACTCATTTCTGGTGCAACCGAAAAATTCTGGTGCGGCCGAAACTCATTTCTGGTCCGGTCAAAAAATTATTGTTTGGTCGTAATCCATTTGAGGTGCAGTCAGGAGTCAAATCTGGTGCCATCGGAAGATTCTGGTACTGTCGAAATAAATTCTGGAGTAGTCGGGAGTCAAATGTTGTGCGGTCGGGATATTCTGGTCCGGTCGGAATTCATTTCTGCTGCGATCGGAATATTTTGGTGTAGTCAGAACTCATTTCTGGTACGGTTGAAATGTTTTGGTTCGGTCGAAAAATTTTGGCCGGGTCGAAAAGTCTCAGTCCGGTCGAAAAATTTTGGTTCGGTTGAAATTTGCTTTTGGTGCGGTCGGGAGTCAAAACTAGTGTGGTCTGAAAATTCTGGTTCGGTCAGAACTCATTTCTGGTGCAACCGAAAAATTCTGGTGCGGCAAGGTTTCATATCTAGTGCAGCCGAATCTCATTTCTGGTCCGGTCAAAAAATTATTGTTCGGTCATAATCCATTAATTGTGCGGTCGAGAGTCAAATCTGGTGTCGTCGGAAGATTCTGGTTCGGTCGAAATCAAATTCTTGTGTGGTCGGGAGTCAAATGTGGTGCGGTCGGGAGATTCTGGTGCGGTCAGAATTCATTTGTAGTGCAATCGGAATATTCTGGTGCGGTTAGAACTCATTTCTGGTGCGGTCGAAAAGTTTTGGTTTAATCGAAAATTTTTTTCCAGGTAGAAAAATTATGGTCCGGTCGAAAAATTTTAGTTCGGTCGAAATCCGCTTTTTGTGTGGTCGGGAGTCAAAACTAGTGTGGTCTGAAGATTCTGGTTCAGTCGGGACTCATTTCTGGTGCGATCGCAAAATTCTAGTGCGGTCGTGACTCATTTCTGGTGCGACTGGAAAATTCTGGTGCCGTCATATTTCATCTCCGGTGCGGTCGGATCTCATTTCTGGTTCGATATTAAATTATGGTTCGGTCGTAATCCATTTGTGGCGCGGTCGGAAGATTCTTGTTCGGTCGAAATAAATTCTGGTGCTGTCAGGAGATTCTGGTCCGATCAGAATTCATTTCTGGTGCGATCGGAATATTCTGGTACGGTCAGAACTCATATCTGGTGCGATCGAAAATTTTTGGTTCGGTCGAAAATTTTTGTCCGGGACGAAAAGTCTCGTTCCGGTCGA
>BDMB01000262.1:10081-25510 GCA_016859785.1 Macrotyloma uniflorum
ATTTGACTCCCGACCGCACCAGAATTTGATTTCGACCGAACCAAAATCTTCCGGCCGCACCAGATTTGACTCCCAACCGCACCACAAATGGATTACGACCGAACCATAATTTTTCGACCGCACCAGATATGAAATCTGACCGCACCAAAAATTTCCTGTCGCACCAAAAATGAGTCCCTACCGAACCAGAATCTTAAGACCACACTAGTTTTGACTCTCGACCGCACCAAAAGTGGATTTCGACCGAACCAAAATTTTTGGACCGGACCAAGACTTCTTGACCCGGCCAAAATTTTTCGTCCGCACCAAAAGCGGATTTCAACCGAACCAAAATTTATACGACCGGACCATAATATTTTTACCAGACCGAGACTTTTCGACCCGGCCAAAAATTTTCGACCGAACCAAAACATTGAGAGCGCACTAGAAATGAGTTCTGACCGCACCAGAATATTCTGCTTGAACCAGAAATGAATTCTGACAGGATCAAAATATCCCGACTGCACCACATTCGACTCCCGACCGCACCAGAATTTGATTTCGACCGAACCAGAATCTTCCGACCGCACCAGATTTGACTGCTGACTGAACCACAAATGGATTACAACCGAACCATAATTTTTCGACAGCACCAAAAATGAGATCCGACCGCATCAGATATGAAATCTGACCGCACCAGAAATTTTCGGTCGCAACATAAATGAGTCCCGACCGAACAAGAATCTTTAGACCACACTAGTTTTGACTCCCAACCGCACCAAAAGCGCATTTCGACCGGCCCAAAACTTTTCGACTGGACTATAATTTTCGACTCGGCCGAAATGTTTCGACCGCACCGAAATTTTTCGACCGAACCAAAACTTTTCGAGCGCACTAGAAAAGAGTTCTGACCGCACCAGAATATTTCGATCGCACCAGAAATGAATTTCGACCGGACCAGAATCTCCCGACCGCACCACGTTTGACTCCCGACCGCACCAGAATTTGATTTCGACCAAACCAGAATCTTCCGACCGCACCAGATTTGATTCCCAACCGCACCACAAATGGATTACGACCGAACCATAATTTTTCGACCGCACCAGAAATGAGATCCGACCGCACCAGATATGAAATCTGACCGCACTAAAAATTTCCGGTCGCCACATAAATGAGTCCCGACCGAACAAGAATCTTTAGACCACACTAGTTTTGACTCCCGACCGTACCAAAAGCGCATTTCGACCGGCCCAAAACTATTCGACTGGACTATAATTTTCGACTCGGCCGAAATGTTTCAACCGCACCAAAATTTTTCGACCGAACCAAAACTTTTCGAGCGCACTAGAAATGAGTTCTGACCGCACCAGAATATTTCGATCGCACCAAAAATGAATTTCGACCCGACCAGAATCTCCCGACCGAACCACATTTGACTCCCGACCGCACCAGAATTTGATTTCGACCGAACCAAAATCTTCCGGCCGCACCAGATTTGACTCCCAACTTCACCACAAATGGATTACGACCGAACCATAATTTTTCGACCGCTTCAGAAATGAGATCCGACCGCACCAGATATGAAATCTGACCGCACCAAAAATTTCTTGTCGCACCAAAAATGAGTCCTGACCGGACCAGAATCTTAAGACCACACTAGTTTTGACTCTCGACCGCACCAAAAGTGGACTTCGACCGAACCAAAATTTTTTGACCGAACCAACACTACTTGACCCGGCCAAAATGTTTCGTCCGCACCAAAAGCAGATTTCAACCGAACCAAAATTTATTCAACCGGACCATAATTTTTTGACCAGAACGAGACTTTTCGACCCTGCCAAAAATTTTCGACCGAACCAAAACATTGAGAGCGCACTAGAAATGAGTTTTGACCGCACAAGAATATTGTGCTCGCACCAGAAATTAATTTTGACAGGATCAGAATCTCCCGACCGCACCACATTTGACTCCCGACCATACAAGAATTTGATTTCAACCGAACCAGAATTTTCCGACCGCACCAGATTTGACTCCTGACCGCACCACAAATGGATTACGACCGAACAATAATTTTTCGACAGCACCAAAAATGAGATCCGACCGCACCAGATATGAAATCTGACCGCACCAGAAATTTCCGGTCGCAACATAAATTAGTCCCGACCGAACAAGAATCTTTAGACCACACTAGTTTTGACTCTCGACCGCACCAAAAGCGGATTTCGACCGGCCCAAAACTTTTCGACTGGACTATAATTTTCGATTCTGCCGAAATGTTTCGACTGCACCGAAATTTTTCGACCGAACCAAAACTTTTCGAGCGCACGGGATATGAGTTCTGACCGCACCAGAATATTTCGATCGAACCAAAAATGAATTTCGACCGGACCAGAATCTCCCGACCGCAACCCATTTGACTCCCAACCGCACCAGAATTTGATATCGACCGAACCAGAATCTTCTGAGCGCACAAGATTTGAGTCCCGACCGCACCCAAAACGGATTACGACCAAACCATAATTTTTCGACCGCACAAGAAATGAGAAGCGACCACACCAAATATGAAATCTGACCGCACTAGAACTTTCGGTCGCACCAGAAATGAGTTCCGATCGAACTAGAATCTTGAGACCACACTAGTTTTCACTCCTATGCGCACCAGAAGCGGATTTTAAGCGAACCAAAATTTTTCTACCGGACCAAGACTTTTCGACCCGGCCTAAATTTTGTGAACCCACCAACATTTTTCGACCGAAACAAAACTTTTAGACCGCACTAGAAATGAGTTCTGACTGCACCAGAATATTCTGATCGCACCAAAAATGAATTCTGACCGGACCAGAATCTCACGACATCACCACATTTGACTCCAATCCGAACCACAAATGGATTACGACCGAATCGTAATTTGTCGACCGCACCAGAAATGAGATCCGACAGCACCAGATATGAAATCTGACCGCACTAGAATTTTTCGGTCGTACCAGAAATATGTCTGGACCGCACAAGAAATGAGTTTTGACCGCACAAGAATATTCTGCTCGCACCAGAAATGAATTTCGACAGGATCAGCATCTCCCGACCGCACCACATTTAACTCCCGACCGCACCAGAATTTGATTTTGACCGAACCAAAATCTTCTGACCGCACCAAATTTGACTTCTGACCGCACCACAAATGGATTACGACCGAACCATAATTTTTCGACCGCACCAGAAATGAGATCCGACCGCACCAGATATGAAATCTGACTGCACCAAAAATTTCCTGTCGCACCAAAAATGAGTCTCGACCGAACCAAAATCTTAAGACCACACTAGTTTTGACTCTCGACCGCACCAAAAGTGGATTTCGACCGAACCAAAATTTTTCGACCGGACCAAGACTTCTTGACCCGGCCAAAATTTTTCGTCCGCACCAAAAGCGGATTTCAACTGAACCAAAATTTATTCGACCGGACCATAATTTTTTTACCAGACCGAGACTTTTCGACCCTGCCAAAAATTTTCGACCGAACCAAAACATTGAGAGCGCACTAGAAATGAGTTCTGACCGCACAAGAATATTCTGCTCGCACCACCAGAAATGAATTTTGACAGGATCAGAATCCCCCGACCGCACCACATTTGACTCCCGACCATACTAGAATTTGATTTCGACCAAACCAGAATCTTCCGACCGCACCAGATTTGACTCCTGACCGCACCACAAATGGATTACGACCGAACCATAATTTTTCGACCGCACCAGAAATGAGATCCGACCGCACCAGATATGAAATCTGACCGCACCAGAAATTTCCGGTTGCAACATAAATGAGTCCCGACCGAACAAGAATCTTTAGACCACACTAGTTTTGACTCTTGACCGTACCAAAAGCGGATTTCAACCGGCCCAAAACATTTCGAATGGACTATAATTTTCTACTCGGCCGAAATGTTTCGACCGCACCGAGATTTTTCGATCGAACCAAAACTTTTCGAGCGCACTAGAAATGAGTTCGGACCGCACCAGAATATTTGGATCGCACCAGAAATGAATTTCGACTGGACCAGAATCTCCCGACCGCACCATGTTTGACTCCCGACCGCACTAGAATTTGATTTCGACCAAACCAGAATCTTCCGACCGCACCAGATTTGATTCCCAACCGCACCACAAATGGATTACGACCGAACCATATTTTTTCGACCGCACCAGAAATTTACGGTCCCAACATAAATGAGTCCTGACCGAACAAGAAATAAGTTCTGACGACAGCAAAATAATCCGATCGCACCAGAAATGAATTCTTACCGGACCAGAATCTCCCGACTACAATAGAATTTGATTTCGACCGATCAAGAATCTTCCGACCGCACCAGATTTTACTCTTGACCGCACCGCAATTGGATTACGACTAAAGCATAATTTTTTGACCGCACCAGAAATGAGATCCGACCGCAACAGATATGAAATATGACCGCACTAGAATTTTTCGATCGCACTAGAAATGAGTCCCGATTGAACCAGAATCTTAAGACCACACTAGTTTTGACTCCCGACCGCACCAAAAGCGGATTTTAACCGAACCAACATTTTTCGACCGGACCGTAATTTTTCGACTGGATCGAGACTTTTCGACCCGGTCCAAATTTTTCGACTGGACCGAGACTTTTCGACCCGATCCAAATTTTTCGACCGAACCAAAACTTTTCGAGCGCACGAGATATGAGTTCTGACCGCACCAGAATATTCCGATCGCACCAGAATGAATTTCGACCCGACCAGAATCTCCCCACCGCAACCCATTTGACTCCCGACCGCACCAGAATTTGATTTCGACCGAACCAGAATCTTCCGAGCGCACAAGATTTGAGTCCCGACCACACCCAAAATGGATTACGACCAAACCATAATTTTTCGACCGCACCCAAAATGAGGAGCGACCGCACCAAATATGAAATCTAACCGCACTAGAACTTTCGGTCGCACCAGAAATGAGTCCCGACCGAACCAGAATCTGGAGACCACACAAGTTTTCACTCCTAACCGCACCAAAAGCGGATTTCAAGCGAACCAAAATTTTTCTACCGGACCAAGACTTTTCAACCCGGCCTAAATTTTTTGAACGCACCAAAATTTTTCGACCGAAACAAAACTTTTAGACCGCACTAGAAATGAGTTCTTACTGCACCAGAATATTCTGATCGCACCAAAAATGAATTCTGACCGGACCAGAATCTCACAACATCACCACATTTGACTCCAATCCGAACCACAAAATGATTACGACCGAATCGTAATTTGTAGACCGCACCAGAAATGAGATCCGACAGCACCAGATATGAAATCTGACCGCAATAGAATTTTCCGGTCGTACCAGAAATATGTCTGGACCGCACAAGAAATGAGTTTTGACCGCACAAGAATATTCTGCTCGCACCAGAAATGAATTTTGACAGGTTCAGAATCTCCCGACCGCACCACATTTGACTCCCGACCATACCAGAATTTGATTTCGACCGACCCAGAATCTTCTGACCGCACCAGATTTGACTTCTGATCGCACCACAAATGGATTACGACCGAACCACAATTTTTCGACCGCACCAGAAATGACATCCGACCGCACCAGAATCTTAACACCACACTAGTTTTGACTCTCGACCGCACCAAAAGTGGATTTCGACCGAACCAAAATTTTTCGACCGGACCAAGACTTCTTGACCCAGCTAAAATTTTTCGTCCGCACCAAAAGCGGATTTCAACCGAACCAAAATTTATTCAACCGGACCATAATTTTTTGACCAGACCGAGACTTTTGGACCCTGCCAAAAATTTTTGACCGAACCAAAACATTGAGAGCGCACTAGAAATGAGTTCTTACCGCACAAGAATATTCTGCTCGCAGCAGAAATGAATTTTGACAGGATCAAAATCTCCCGACCGCACCACATTTAACTCCCGACCATACCAGAATTTGATTTCGACCGAACTAGAATCTTTCGACCGCACCAGATTTGACTCCTAACCGCACCACAAATGGATTACGATCGAACCATAATTTTTCGACCGCACCAAAAATGAGATCCAACCGCACCAAATATGAAATCTGACCGCACCAGAAATTTCCGGTCGCAACATAAATGAGTCCCGACCGAACAAGAATCTTTAGACCACACTAGTTTTGACTCTTGACCGCACCAAAAGCGGATTTCGACCGGCCCAAAACTTTTCGACTGGACTATAATTTTCGACTCAGCCGAAATTTTCCACCGCACCGAAATTATTCGACCGAACCAAAACTTTTCGAGCGCACTAGAAATGAGTTCTGACCGCACCAGAATATTTGGATCGCACCAGAAATGAATTTCGACCGGACCAGAATCTCCCGACCGCACCACGTTTGACTCCCGATCGCACCAGAATTTGATTTCGACCGAACCAGAATCTTCCGACCGCACCAGATTTGATTCCCAACCGCACCACAAATGGATTACGACCGAATCATAATTTTTCGACCGCAGAAAAAATGAGATCCGACCGCACCAGATATGAAATCTGACCGCACCAGAAATTTCCGGTCCCAACATAAATGAGTCCTAACCGAACAAGAAATAAGTTCTGACGACAGCAAAATAATCCGATCGCACCAGAAATGAATTCTTACCGGACCAGAATCTCCCGACTACACTAGAATTTGATTTCGACGAACCAGAATCTTCCGACCGCACTAGATTTGACTCCTGACCGCACCACAAATGGATTACGACCGAACCATAATTTTTCGACCGCACCAGAAATGAGATCCGACCGCACCAGATATGAAATATGACCGCACCAGAATTTTCTGATCGCACCAGAAATGAGTCCCGATTGAACCTGAATCTTAAGACCACACTAGTTTTGACTCCCGACCGCACCAAAGGCGGATTTTAATCGAACCAAAATTTTTCGACCGGACCATAATTTTTCGACTGGACCGAGACTTTTCGACCTGTTCCAAATTTTTCGACCGAACCAAAACTTTTCGAGATATGAGTTCTGCCTGCACCAGAATATTCCGATCGCACCAGAAATGAATTTCAACCGGACCAGAATCTCCCGACCGCAACCCATTTGACTCCTGACCGCACCAGAATTTGATTTCGACCGAACCAGAATCTTCCGAGCGCACAAGATTTGAGTCCTGACCGCACCCAAAATGGATTACGACCAAACCATAAATTTTCGACCGCACCAGAAATGAGAAGCGACCGCACCAAATATGAAAATCTGACGGCACTAGAACTTTCGGTCGCACCAGAAATGATCCCGACCGAACCAGAATCTTGAGACCACACTAGTTTTCACTCCTAACCGCACCAAAAGCGGATTTCAAGCGAACCAAAATTTTTCTACCGGACCAAGACTTTTCGACCCGACCTAAATTTTTTGAACGCACAAAAATTTTTTGACTGAACCAAAACTTTTAGACCGCACTAGAAATGAGTTCTGACTGCACCAGAATATTCTGATCGCACCAAAAATGAATTCTGACCGGACCAGAATTTCACGACATCACCACATTTGACTCCCATCTGAACCACAAATGGATTACGACCGATCACCATATTTGACTCCCATCCGAACCACAAATGGATTACGACCGAATCGTAATTTGTCGATCGCACCAGAAATGAGATCCGACAGCACCACATATGAAACCTGACCGCACTAGAATTTTCCGGTCGTACCAGAAATATGTCTGGACCGCACAAGAAATGAGTTTTGACCGCACAAGAATATTCTCCTCGCACCAAAAATGAATTTTGACAGGATCAGAATCTCCCGACCGCACCACATTTGACTCCCGACCATACCAGAATTTGATTTCGACCGAACCAGAATCATCCGACCGCAGCAGATTTGACTCCTGACCGCACCACAAATGGATTACGACCGAACCATAATTTTTCGACCGCACCAGAAATGAGATCCGACCGCACCAGATATGAAATCTGACCGCACCAAAAATTTCCTGTCGCACCAAAAATGAGTCCCGACCGAACCAGAATCTTAAGACCACACTAGTTTTGACTCTCGACCGCACCAAAAGTGGATTTCGACCGAACNCGAACAAGAATCTTTAGACCACACTAGTTTTGACTCTTGACCGCACCAAAAGCGGATTTCGACCGGCCCAAAACTTTTCGACTGGACTATAATTTTCGACTCGGCTGAAACGTTTCGACCGCACCGAAATTTTTCGACCGAACCAAAACTTTTCGAGCGCACTAGAAATGAGTTTTGACCGCACCAGAATATTTCGATCGCACCAGAAATGAATTTCGACCGGACCAGAATCTCCTGACCGCACCACGTTTGACTCCCGACCGGACCAGAATTTGATTTCGACCGAACCAGAATCTTCCGACCGCACCAGATTTGATTCCCAACCGCACCACAAATGGATTACGACCGAACCATAATTTTTCGACCGCACCAGAAATGAGATCCGACCGCACCAGATATGAAATCTGACCGCACCAGAAATTTACGGTCCCAACATAAATGAGTCCTGACCGAACAAGAAATAAGTTCTGACGACAGCAAAATAATCCGATCGGACCAGAAACGAATTCTTACCGGACCAGAATCTCCCAACTACACTAGAATTTGATTTCGACCAAACAAGAATCTTCCGACCGCACCAGATTTGACTCTTGACCGCACCGCAATTGGATTACGACTAAAGCATAATTTTTCGACCGCACCAGAAATGAGATCCGACCGCACCAGATATGAAATATGACTGTACCAGAATTTTCCGATGGCAACAGAAATGAGTCCCGATTGAACCAGAATCTTAAGACCACACTAGTTTTGACTCCTGACCGCACCAAAAGCGGATTTCAACCGAACCAAAATTTTTCGACCGGACCATAATTTTTGGACTGGACCGAGAGTTTTCGACCTAGTCCAAATTTTTCGACCGAACCAAAACTTTTCGAGCGCACGAGATATGAGTTCTGACCGCACCAGAATATTCCGATCGTACCAGAAATGAATTTCGACCGGACCAGAATCTCCCGACCGCAACCCATTTGACTCCCGACCGCACCAGAATTTGATTTCGACCGAACCAGAATCTTCCGAGCGCACAAGATTTGAGTCCTGACCGCACCCAAAATGGATTACGACCAAACCATAATTTTTCGACCGCACCAGAAATGAGGAGCGACCGCACCAAATATGAAAATCTGACCGCACTAGAATTTTCCGGTCGTACCAGAAATATGTCTAGACCGCACAAGAAATGAGTTTTGACCGCACAAGAATATTCTGCTCGCACCAGAAATGAATTTTGACAGGATCAGAATCTCCCGACCGCACCATATTTGAGTCCCGACCATACCAGAATTTGATTTCGACCGAACCAGAATCATCCGACCGCAGCAGATTTGACTCCTGACCGCACCACAAATGGATTACGACCAAACCATAATTTTTCGACCGCATCAGAAATGAGATCCGACCGCACTAGATATGAAATCTGACCGCACCAAAAATTTCCGGTCGCAACATAAATGAGTCCCGACCGAACAAGAATCTTTAGACCACACTAGTTTTGACTTCGACCCTGCCAAAATTTTTTGACCGAACCAAAACATTGAGAGCGCACTAGAAATGAGTTCTGGCCGCACCAGAATATTCTGCTCGAATTAGAAATGAATTCCGACAGGATCAGAATCTCCCGACTGCACCACATTTGACTCCTGACCGCACCAGAATTTGATTTCGACCGAACCAGAATCTTCCGACCGCACCAGATTTGACTCCTGACTACACCACAAATGGATTACGACCGAACCATAATTTTTCTGCCGCACCAGAAATGAGATCCGACCGCACAGATATGAAATCTGACCGCACCAGAAATTTTCGGTCGCAACATAAATGAGTCCCGACCGAACAAGAATCTTTAGATCACACTAGTTTTGACTCCCGACCGCACCAAAGGCGGATTTCGACCGGCCCAAAACTTTTCGACTGGACTATAATTTTCGACTCGGCCGAAATGTTTCGACCGAACCAAAACTTTTCGAGCGCACTAGAAATAAGTTTTGTCCGCACCAGAATATTTCGATCGCACTAGAAATGAATTTCGACCGGACCAGAATCTCCCGACCGCACCATATTTGACTCCCGACCGCACCAGAATTTGATTTCGACCGAACAAGAATCTTCCGACCGCACCAGATTTGACTCCCAACCGCACCACAAATGGATTACGACTGAACCATAATTTTTCTACCGCACGAGAAATGAGATCCGACTGCACCAGATATTAAATCTGACCGCACCAAAAATTTCCGGTCGCAACATAAATGAGTCCCGACCGAACAAGAATCTTTAGACCACACTAGTTTTGACTCCCGACCGCACCAAAAGCGGATTTCGACCGGCCCAAAACTTTTCGACTGGACTATAATTTTCGACTCGGCCGAAATGTTTCGACCGCACCGAAATTTTTCGACCGAACCAAAACTTTTCGAGCGCACTAGAAATGAGTTCTGACCGCACCAAAATATTTCGATCGCACCAGAAATGAATTTCGACCGGACCAGAATCTCCCGACTGCACCATATTTGACTCCCGACCGCACCAGAATTTGATTTCGACCGAACCGGAATCTTCCGACCGCACCAGATTTGACTCCCAACCGCACCACAAATGGATTACGACCGAACCATAATTTTTCGACCGCACCAGATACAGAATCTGACCGCACAAGAAATTTTTGGTCGCGACATAAATGAGTCCTTACCGAACAAGAAATAAGTTCTGACGAGACCAAAATAATCCGATCGCACCAGAAATGAATTCTTATCGGACCAGAATCTCCCGACTAAACTAGAATTTGATTTCGACTAAACAAGAATCTTTCGACCGCACCAGATTTGACTCTTGACCGCACCGCAATTTGATTACGACTAAAGGCATAATTTTTCGACCGCACCAGAAATGAGATCCGACCGCACCAGATATGAAATATGACCGCACCAGAATTTTAGGATCCCACCAGAAATGAGTCCCGATTGAACCTAAATCTTAAGACCACACTAGTTTTGACACCCGACCGCACCAAAAGCGGATTTCAACCGAACCAAAATTTTTCGACCGAACCATAATTTTTCGACTGGACCGCGACTTTTCGACCCGGTCCAAATTTTTCGACCGAACCAAAACTTTTCGAGCGGACGAGATATGAGTTCTGACCGCACCAGAATATTCCGATCGCACCAGAAATGAATTTCGACCGGACCAGAATCTCCTGACCGCACCCCATTTGACTCTCGACCGCACCAGAATTTGATTTCGACCGAACCAGAATCTTCCGAGCGCACAAGATTTGAGTCCCGACCGCAACCAAAATGGATTACGACCAAACCATAATTTTTCGACCGCACCAGAAATGAGAAGCGACCGCACCAAATATGAAATCTCACGACATCACCACAGTCGGTCGCAATCCGAACCACAAATGGATTACGACCGAATCGTAATTTGTCGACCGCACCAGAAATGAGATCCGACCGCACAAGATATGAAATCTGACCGCACTAGAATTTTTTGGTCGTACCAGAAATATGTCTGGACCGCACAAGAAATGAGTTTTGACCGCACAAGAATATTCTGCTCGCACCACAAATGAATTTTGACAAGATCAGAATCTCCCGACCGCACCACATTTGACTCCCGACCATACCAGAATTTGATTTCGACCGAACCAGAATCTTCCGACCGCACCAGATATGAAATCTGACCGCACCAAAAATTTCCTGTCGCACCAAAATTGAGTCCCGACCGAACCAGAATCTTAAGACCACACTAGTTTTGACTCTCAACCGCACCAAAAGTGGATTTCCACCGAACCAAAATTTTTCGACCGGACCAAGACTTCTTGGCCCGGCCAAAATTTTTTGTCCGCACCAAAAGCGGTTTTCAACCGAACCAAAATTTATTCGACCGGACCATAGTTTTTTGACCAGACCGAGACTTTTCGACCCTGCCAAAAATTTTCGACCGAACCAAAACATTGAGAGCGCACTAGAAATGAGTTCTGACTGCACCAGAATATTCTGCTCGAACCAGAAATGAATTCCGACAGGATCAGAATCTCTCGACTGCACCACATTTGACTCCCGACCGCACCAGAATTTGATTTCGACCGAACCAGAATCTTCCGACCGCACCAGATTTGACTCCTGACCGTACCACAAATCGATTACGACCGAAGCATAATTTTTTGACCGCAGCAGAAATAAGATCCGACCGCACCAGATATGAAATCTAACCGCACCAGAAATTTTCGGTCGCAACATAAATGAGTCCCGACCGAACAAGAATCTTTAGACCACCCTAGTTTTGACTCCCGACCGCACCAAAAGCGGATTTCGACCGGCCCAAAACTTTTCGACTGGAGTATAATTTTCGACTCGGCCGAAATGTTTCGACCGCACCGAAATTTTTCGACCGAACCAAAACTTTTCGAGCGCCCTAGAAATGAGTTCTGACCGCACCAGAATATTTCGATCGCACCAGAAATGAATTTCGATTGGACTAGAATCTCCCGACCGCACCACATTTGACTCCCGACCGCACTAGAATTTGATTTCGACCGAACAAGAATCTTCCGACCGCACCAGATTTGACTCCTAACCGCACCACAAATGGATTACGACCGAACCATACTTTTTCTACCGCACCAGAAATGAGATCCGACCGCACCAGATATGAAATCTGACCGCACCAGAAATTTCCGGTCGCATCATAAATGAGTCCCGACTGAACAAGAAATAAGTTCTAACGACACCAAAATAATCTGATCGCACTAGAAATGAATTCTTACCGGACCAGAATCTCCCGACTACACTAGAATTTGATTTCGACCGAACAAGAATGTTCCCACCGCACCAGATTTGACTCTTGACCGCACCGCAATTGGATTACGACTAAAGAATAATTTTTCGACCGCACCAGATATGAAATATGACCGCACCAGAATTTTCCGATCGCACCAGAAATGAGTCCTGATTGAACCAGAATCTTAAGACCAAACTAGTTTTGACTCCCGACCGCACCAAAAGCGGATTTCAACCGAACCAAAATTTTTCGACCGGACCATAATTTTTCGACTGGACCGAGAATTTTCGACCCGGTCCAAATTTTTCGACCGAACCAAAACTTTTCGAGCGCACGAGATATGAGTTTTGACCGCACCCGAATATTCCGATCGCACTAGAAATGAATTTCGACCGGACCAAAATCTCCCAGCCGCACCCCATTTGACTCCCGACCGCACCAGAATTTGATTTCGACCGAACCAGAATCTTCCGAGCGCACAAGATTTGAGTCCCGACCGCACCACAAATGGATTACAACCGAACCATACGACCAAACCATAATTTTTCGACCGCACCAGAAATGAGAAGCGACCGCACCAAATATGAAATCTGACCGCACTAGAACTTTAGGTCGCACCAGAAATGAGTCCCGACCGAACCAGAATCCTAAGACCACAGTAGTTTTCACTCCTAACCGCACCAAAAGTGGATTTCAAGCGAACCAAAAATTTTCTACAGGACCAAGACTTTTCGACCCGGCCTAAATTTTTTGAACGCACCAAAATTTTACGGCCGAACCAAAACTTTTAGACCGCACTAGAAATGAGTTCTGACTGCACCAGAATATTCTGATTGCACCAAAAATGAATTATGACCGAACCAGAATCTCACGACATCACCATATTTGACTCCCATCCGAACCACAAATGGATTACGACCGAATCGTAATTTGTCGACTGCACCAGAAATGAGATCCGACCGCACCAGATATGAAATCTGACCGCACTAGAATTTTCCGATCGTACCAGAAATATGTCTGGACCGCATAAGAAATGAGTTTTGACCGCACAAGAATATTCTGCTCGCACCAGAAATGAATTTTGACAGGATCAGAATCTCCCGACCGCACCACATTTGACTCCCGACCATACCAGAAGTTGATTTCGACCGAACCAGAATCTTCCGACCGCACCATATATGAAATTTGACCGCACCAAAAATTTCCTGTCGCACCAAAATTGAGTCCTGACCGAACCAGAATTTTAGACCACATTAGTTTTGACTCTCGACCGCACCAAAAGTGGATTTCGACCGAACGAAAATTTGTCGTCCGGACCAAGACTTCTTGGCCCAGCCAAAATTTTTCGTCTGCACCAAAAGCGGTTTTAAAACGAACCAAAATTTATTCGACCAGACCATAATTTTTTTACCAGACCGAGACTTTTCGACCCTGCCAAAAATTTTCGACCGAACCAAAACATTGAGATCGCACTAGAAATGAGTTCTGACCGCACCAGAATATTCTGCTCGAACCAGAAATGAATTCCGACAGGATCAGAATCTCCCGACTGCACCAGATTTGACTCCTGACCGCACCACAAATGGATTACGACCAAACCATAATTTTTCGACCGCACCAGAAATGAGATCTGACCGCACCAGATATGAAATCTGACCGCACCAGAAATTTCCGGTCGCAACATAAATGAGTCCCGGCCGAACAAGAATCTTTAGACCACCCTAGTTTTGACTCCCGACCGCACCAAAAGCGGATTTCGACCGGCCCAAAACTTTTCGACTGGAGTATAATTTTCAACTCGGCCGAAATGTTTCGACGGCACCGAAATTTTTCGACCGAACCAAAACTTTTCGAGCGCCCTAGAAATGAGTTCTGACCGCACCAGAATATTTCGATCGCACCAGAAATGAATTTCGACCGGACCAGATTCTCCCGACCGCACCAGAATTTGATTTCGACCGAACCAGAATCTTCCGACCGCACCACAAAGGGATTACGACCAAACCATAATTTTTCGACCGTACCAGAAATGAGATCCGACCGCACCAGATATGAAATCTGACCGCACCAGATATTTTCGGTCGCAACATAAATGAGTCCCGACCGAACAAGAATCTTTAGACCACCCTAGTTTTGACTCCCGACCGCACCAAAAGCGGATTTCGACCGGCCCAAAACTTTTCGACTGGAGTATAATTTTCGACTCGGCCGAAATGTTTCGACCGCACCGAAATTTTTCGACCGAACCAAAACTTTTCGAGCGCCCTAGAAATGAGTTCTGACCGCACCAGAATATTTCGATCGCACCAGAAATGAATTTCGACCGGACCAGAATCTCCCGACCGCACCACATTTGACTCCCGACCGCACCAGAATTTGATTTCGACCGAACCAGAATCTTCCGACCGCACCAGATTTGACTCCCAACCGCACCACAAATGGATTACGACCGAACCATAATTTTTCTACCGCACCAGAAATGAGATCCGACCGCACCAGATATGAAATCTGACCGCACCAGAAATTTCCGGTCGCAACATAAATGAGTCCCGACCGAA